>BMAO01018191.1:0-78522 GCA_019973975.1 Trichonephila clavata | reverse complement strand
TTCTTTAGAGCATGTAACATTTTTTTTTTATAATATATATGTCCTTACCTTTTGTAGAGCAAACTGACCATTCTTCTTCATTGTTTTGAATGCATAAGCTGGTTAAACTTTGGCCAACTTTATGCCTTTTCCTCAGCTGAGCTATTTTTGACGATACCTTACCTTTCTCCAAAGAAATAAGTCGATCAAATACTCGATCTCTTACAAATTTCATTAGACTAAATAATGCTTTATCGAGTCGCTTCACTTTTTTCCCTTAGAGGTACACATACTTAATCGTCCTATGCATACTTTCAATATGCATATTGGTATTTATTCCATACCACTTCCTGTGGCAATAGGCCCATACTTCACTTCGCTTGCTATATGTTTGTTCAAAATATCTTTTAAATTCTTTCATATCTTCCTTTTCATCAAACATCTTCAGTGCTTCTTTTAACATGATATCAAATACTGCTTCATCTGTTTCTACTAAAAGACTTTGAACAAATCTTGTAAGCTTCAACTTGAATTTTCCTTCTTCGTTATTAATCTGGAAATACTACGTCTCCAACTTCTATCCACATGCCATGTACACAATAGTCTTTTCTCAGGAATACCAAAAACAGTCTTCCAGGCATTAAAAAAAGATTCCTTATCGTCCGTCATTCAAAACTTTTGGAGCAATACATGTATGTTCCTTAATAGCCGCAAATGCCAGTTTTAATGCTGTAGAATCTTGTCGATTGCTTAAAATGAATGCTGCTGGAAATCCCTCTCTCTTATCATCCAAAACTAACAATGTGGCTAAATCAAACCCATATGCATTCATTCCGTGTGTGAAGTCCAAGCATATGGTATCATTTCGATAAAATTTTAACATATCTTTCTGCGAAGCATTCATAATTACAAGCAGAAAATCTTCTGCTTTCATACCAGGGTATAAATCCTCATCGAAAATGTTCTGGTCCTTGAAGAGAACTACAGGAGAATCTTCTCTGTTTCTCAGGCCTTCAAAACCCACTTGGTTACGCTCACTACATCATTTGTATCCAAAATACCATCAGAGCTTACGTTGTATTCTACTTTTATATTTTTATATCTTGCCGTGTTATCAAATGAATTCTTTCCAGTTTCTCATTCACCGAATTTCTAATATCATCCAAGATAGCTTCGATTGGGATTTTATTTTCAAGTTTTCTCGCTATATCTTCTTTTCTTCTCTTGTTATTTTCATCCGCCCCAAATTTATCCCATGTCCTACATGGGTTTTTGTGAACTCCACAGTCACTTTACTTTCAATGTCTTCATACACTTTCATCTTTGAAGGGCAATTTCCATTAATCTTATTGCTACCCGCCATTTTCATATTTCTCTTCTTATCACCCGCAGTATTATAGTAACCATTGCGATGACAGTAAAAGTAGGCTATTGTTCCACCTGTTTTATCAGATTTACTTCCAGTATTCTTAACATACAACGAAGTAGTTTGTTTTTCAATTGTTTCTTTGCATAACTTGAAATCTTCTTAAGTGTTAAAATTATGCGTATCCTTTTCTTTTGTGATATTATGCGCTAAATCAACATGATCCTCCAATGCTTTTTTAGAAATTAGTTCTACACTACAAATATTACATCTTACCTGTTTATTTATACTTACCTTATGAATCAATTTTGCATGTCGGTATAAGTTTGAAACTGTAGAAAAGGTCTTATCACATCCAACACACCTAAAACTACCCATAGTTAAAATTTTCAAGGAATATAGACTAAAAAGAAAAACTGATAATGATAATGCACACAAATTTATGCAAAAAAAAGTGTTCATTTTCGATACCCACAAAAAATTCCGCCAACTGTCCTTTATTGCTGAAAAAAGATAAAACAAAATTATTATTTTTATGGATTAAATTTTCTTAATAATAGATTACTGCATGTTTGACACTAAAATCAATTAGTTATTTGAGTAAAATATATTTTAAATTGCATTGCATTGATTTTAGATTACTGTATGTTTGACACTAAAATCAGTTCCTATTTAATCAAAATATATTTTAAATTGCATTTTCGATAAGCAAAAGAGAAATCGATCTGAATTCATCCATAGCCTCAAAGAAAACACGTGGTTTTTATTTTTAAAAAGTGATTCATTATTCTTTAGTAAAAAACAATACGGAATTAGTTTTTAAAACAATGTTGATGTTCAATAATAATCGTTAAATAATGAGGGGAAAATACATACCGCCAGCCAAAGAAAATTTGCTTTTCTCAAACACGGTCACACCCACTACTAACATGTGAAAAACAATATTCAAAAATTTTCCCTTTTTCAACTAAAGCCAATAGCGACAGGAAAAATCCTGTTAAAGTAACTGAAATCACCAGGGGGCGCTGACATCGTGAGGGACAGGGAAAATTACCCTCAGTTGAAAAAACATAGCGTTGGAGACAGGAAAAATCCTAAAAGATAGGGATTTTTGGATAGGGGAAAAAGGGATTTGAACAGGAAGAATCCTAGATCGTTGAATCGGACCGGAAGAATCCTCGCGTAGAACACAGTAGTGATGCGAATAAAAGGAATATAACTTGATATTTCTTGATAGAACAAGGTTTCTAATAGTTTTTAAAAAAGTTTGTGTTTCATAATTTTCTAAATAATTGATTTTTTGGATGATTAAATTCAATTTTATCATGTTTATGAGGTTTGAAATAGTATTTAGTTCTATTGATTTTAAAAGAGAATTTTTAAGTACTTCAAGCATTTTTGGAATATTTTTTCATTTTCATACAAAATTGGTAAAAAAAAAAAGGTGTGTGTAAATTCATTACCAATAAATACTTCTTCAGGTGATTTTCACAGAAGTTTCTATAACAGAACAAAGGTTTTAAAAGTAATTAGCTAAAAAGTATTTCATCAAAGTTGCATTTAAAGCTCTTCTAATTGCTTAAAAACTAAATAAATTACCATATGTAACAGTTAATAGCATAAAACTCGATATACTGTCCTTTTTAAACATTGTAATTAGTGTTGATATAAAATTTTAAATTTCTAGCATTTATATTTTCATAAAAGAAAATATTATCCTATGCAAGTGCTTCTATGTAATGTACCAATGCTTGCAATAAATCCATAATTTTCAACCATCCTAGTTAGTGTAAAAACATTCATCTTGCTTATAAAATACATACCGCCAGCCAAAGAAAATTTGCTTTTCTCAAACACGGTCACACCCACTACTAACATGTGAAAAAACAATATTCAAAAATTTTCCCTTTTTCAACTGAGGGTAATTTTCCCTGTCCCTCACGATGTCAGCGCCCCCTGGTGATTTCAGTTACTTTAACAGGATTTTTCCTGTCGCTATTGGCTTTAGCTAGGATCGGCCCTGAGAATACAGTAACTTCAGTCGCTCACATCCATCGTAAATTACACGAGGTTCGTTGTCCATAGCCCTTGTATTGCTTTTTCGTTTGTTTTCTATAAACACACTCTCACTCACCTTTCATAAATTAATTTATAAATGAATGTGTAAAACAGGATAAAACACATTTGCTGTGGTTAAAGATGTCGGAACCTCAAATTTCAATAAGAAGAAATTTAGAAGAGGTTCGAAATGAGATAGCTACAGCCATTTCTCGACGTCCTCAGGTATGAAAAGTATATTTTGATGTGTTATATGAGAGAAATGATTCAGCTTAAAATATGACATTAGTTGTTACATTCTTAAAAATATGTTCATGATTGTCGAATTATTTAACAGTTAAATTCAGCCTTTTATTAAACATATAGCGTGAAAAAATACTTATTGAATACTGAAATTAAAGAAAGATTTATTAGTTTAAAAAAGCAAGCTATTCTGTGTAATTTGTAATAAGATCGACAAGTAGACCAGTTTTTATATTATGGGTTTTTCTGAAAAATAATTTTAGTTTCAAAGTGATTCAAAATGTTAGCTTTTCTAAGATTTTATTAGCTCAGTAGCTATGGTTACTTAAAGCAAATAGTTAAAGTGTTGGTTTAGTTTCTTCAAAGACTTCAGTATAATGGTGAAGAGACTGCTATAGAGTAGGGGTCTTCAACCTGTGGCCTGTTGAAGACATTTTAGTGGCCCTTCATTTGAATCTGAGACAATTTCAGGAAAAATTGCCTTGTCTGCTTTTTGTCATAAAAAAATGCAGAGGCTGATTAAAGTAGTTGGAGGCCCCTGGCGGTAAAAGGTTTGAGGCCCATAAGCTCAAGAGTCAAAAATATATTACAAAATTGAAACCAAAAATTTAAAAAACTTTAAATTTGTTTTACCATACAAATAATTATTATGTAAAGCCCCTTATTAAACTTTCTATGATTATTTTCTCATACTAAAAAAATGAATACAATAAAAACTTTGTTTCAGAGTAAATTATTTTAAGCAATCAAGGAAATCCTGAAAACATTGTGATTTAATGAAATAAAAGTAATAAATATAATAATTTATGTGTGATTACTGTTCAACATGTGTTGGTCATATAAATTCTACTCTCTTGGTACTTTTGAAATGTTGTTCATCAAACTCTAGAAAATATCTATTTTAATTACAGAACTTAGGTAAAAAAGACCGGCAGCAATGAAAAAAATATGCATTTGAAAGTTTGCAAGCTATTAAATTAAAAATGAGAACAATGAATTTTGAAGGGGAAAAAAAGTATTTTAATATAATGCATCAAATATTGGGATTTTGGTGAAATTGTTGAATCGGGCCACTGGTCCGCCAAATTTTGAAAAATCGTCAATTTATCACAAAGTTGTGCGGATCCAACTTCTACCTCACTGATACAAAAATCAGGAGGGTTGGCAGATTTGGCACATTTATAGATTTGGCGAGAAAACACTTGGTGGGGATAAGTGGCCGATTCGGCAATCCAACCACCTTACTCATGAAAGATCACTGACTAAAAAATCAGCAACCCTTCCCTTTGTAAAGTGAAAACTTTAGAAATACCACATGGGGCGAAAATGTTCAAACAGGATCTTCCAGTGGGGGAAAGAAATCTCCTGCTCAGGCCCGAAAGCGCCAAATAGAAGGGATATTTTGCCTCACCTAATGCAGAGTTTTAAAGGTTGAAGACCCCTTCTCTAGAGTGATATTAATTCAAAGCAAATCATTGATCATCCAAGTTCAATGTATGAAGAATCTTTCTCCCATTTAAGATTAATATGATCCATTAACATTATGTTTTAATCAATTAAGTATTTTACTTCTGCTGTTGAGGGAAAAATTTGATTTTTAAGTTTTAAAACTATTTTTTTAAATATTTGTATTTATATTTAATATTAAATTTTCTTTACAAATATTTTTCAAACTTTTTATTTTTAACAAACCACAATTTTTACTGTTTTTTATTATAAAAAGTCTGAAAAATATTATCACAAGATCTATTTTGAAACATTATCTGAAGAAAAGACTTTGATTTCTTTGAAAAAATTTAGAATTGTAAAACTCAAATTGTTCTTTGTGACATACAGTTGCAATACTGAGAGTGAAGCAAAATATTGTTTTCCTTAATAGTGGGTAACTGGAATTTCAGCTTAATATTAGATTCTGTTCAAAAATTAATTTGTTGTGCTTTTTAGTTATAATTCACTTTTTTTTGACAAATTCATTTTCTAATTGGCACTTGGTTTATAAATCAAAGAATAACAGAATATGTATACATTCCTAATTAAATTGTAAGCAAATGTTTAATATGATTGATTAGGAATTATTAATACATTCTTAAATGTGATGAAATGAAACTCATTTGATTAATTTATCCATTTGAAATATTTCATATATTTATTAAAAAAAGTACTTGTGTATTAACCCATCACCCTGTAAATTAGCAAATTTTTTTAAGAGTTTTCATCAAAATTTCTCAGTTTATAAACAAGTTTGTTTTGTGTGAGCATGTGCAGGAATGTTTTTTTATTTTTGGCTAAGTGAAATACTATGGCATTCGTTGACTATTTTTGAATTGATGCAAACTGTCTATGAGTTAATACATATTGAAACATTTTCACTTATTTCTATTGCATTGAAGTATAAGACTGCAGACTATACAAATTTCTAAAAAAAAAATTCAATTTTAAGTTTTTTACTTTGTCTTTTTTTTTACCTTTTACATGTTGAAACATTTTCATTTATTTCCATTGTGGTGAATCAAATTTTAAAATATGTTGTAAATTTTTAATAGAAATTTTTTATCTCGGAAGTTTTTCATGAAATTATAAATATGCAGATGTATTAATTTTGTCTACTCAGAACATGAATGCAGAATAAAAATTATTCAATTCACGTTTCAAAATCAAACATAGTTTCTTTTATGTGGAAAAGATAAAACGTTTGCATTTCTTTAATTCAAGAACAAAAGGATCAGTTACTTCCTTTTTTATCTTGTAAGTTATTCTTGTATATTAAAATCCGAAGGTAAACAAACGTATCTATCTATCTATGTATGTATGTATGTATGTGCGTCTATCTTCTCATGAACCGTACGACGCAGAAAGTTGCGGAAGGTACCAAAAGATCGGGAACGATCCGAGGAAGCCGTTTTGCCCATTTATATTCCGATATTGTAATTAGTTAAAAAGATATTAATTAAAAACCTTAAAAGGCCTAATTGTTTTAACTCCTACCGGTTGTTTATTTGGCAAAGCTTCCGTTTCGGCCGAGCGGTGATCCGACGTTTTCCACCATCTTAAAATTGCCATCCGATTTATACTTTTAAAATCTGACAAAAAAATAATTACAGAATTGGAAAGATCATTTATTTCGCCATGATACGGTATAATTTTTGTAAAATAACGATATTTTCCATTTTTTTCGAATTTTTTAAACAAGTGTTAAAACTTATGCGTTTTTATGAAAATTATTTCTAAACCGTTGCGTATGAATTTTTTTTCATGTTATTAAATCGATATTCTACACCAGAGGTGCACAACCTTTTTAGGATGAGGGGCCAAAAAAATTTAATAGGATCATATCGAGGGCCAAAGTATTACGCGATAGCAAATATGCTATAAACGGGAAGCACTGTTTTTATGATAATACGCATTTACCACAATAATTACTTATTTTACTCGTGTACACATTATACCGTTGATAAATGGATGAAACACAAAGACTTTCAGAATGATTAAAATACTTTAGCTCAAAGGAATATTCCTGCTAAAAGGTGGCAAATTAACACAATTTAAATTTTTAAAAAAAAATTAGCACTTAAAATTTGTAAAATTTAATGAGATGTCTGCGACTGAATATTTGAAATTGATTTTTCGTCAGGCTTAAGACTTGTTGTGGCAATAAGTGGAACAGATGAAAGGTTCTCATCTGCTATTCTATTACTTTTTTTTTGGTTTGTTTAAATTCATTAGTGAGACAAATGCAAGTGCTGCCAAAGAAAGTGGCACATGTAGCTACATTTTGCTATAAGCACGAAAATTCATCAGGTAAGTTTTTATAAAATTCTAATATCGATTTTCTTTGAATTGATTTTTGATAACATCAGAATTCTGTAAATCAATTAAGGTCAACTGCACACTCTCGTCTACTAGCTTTATATCAACAGAAAATGGAAAAGAAAAGACAAGTTTTTGTTTGGCACTTTTTTAAATCTAAAAATTGATCATCAAATGCATTGCACAAGATTTGAATTTGTTCGTCATGTGTAGAAATTTTTCTTGCATTTCTTGGCAGTAGGTAAAGTGTGCAAAATTTTTAGCTTTCAGCTGGTTTTGAAATAAACATAATTTTTGTTTAAATGCCTTTACGTTATTTATCAATTGAAAAATGAATTGGTTTTTCCATGTAGCTTTGTGTTTAAGTCATTCAAATGGCCTGTTATGTCTGGGAAGTGGCTGCGGCAGCCAAGTGGTCAAGGTATCGGATCATGGCTAGGGTGCCATAAGTTTGAGCCCAGTACCACTGAAGACCTGCCATGTAGGGAAGCGATGCACGTTAAATCTGTCGAGAGCTCAAATGTCCTCCTGTTGGTGTAGTAGTTAGAAACGGGGTGCCAGCTCATGTGTCGTCCGCGTCACTTGACCATGGTTCAAAATTACGTGGTCTGTCGCTGAAAGCCCTCGTGTAGCTGAATATTCACTCATGTCTGTGGGAAAGGCTAAATCACACTGGAAATTTGCTTCTTTTAACCTTCGAATCTTTTTACCACAGTCACTTAGATGGGTAACAATTTTCTCAAATAGTTCCATAAAACGCTTTATGGCAACTACTCAGCAGAGAGCCATCTGACTTCTGTGTAATAAAAAATATCAGAAGGCAGCTCATCAAAATCTTTTTAAAATTCTTTAAATTTCCCATATATGAGGGCATTACTACGAATAAAGTGAATTGCTTCAGATACACACTGCTTTAAGGTTGGAAATCCTTAATTCTTTACCACATAAATTCTCTTGATGAATCATGTAATGAAGCTGCAACAGTTCTACACCACAATGGGCAAGGCATTCTTTTAGCAGCATAACCATTCCAATTATTGATTTTGCTCCATTGATTTGTGGTAATGCTAACACAATTTTTCATGTTTAAGGAACCTGCATCGCACAGTTGTATTAAACTGGAAAGAAGTTCCCTTCCAGTTGTTTGCCCCTTCATGGGAAAAATTCCAAGAAGTTCTTCTGTAACACAAATATTTTTATCAATTACACGAACAAACCCAAGCAATTGGCTAACTGATGTTCGATCTATAGATTCATCAAAAGCTTAAAAATATACAAAGTTTGAGGCAGCTGATTTTACTTGATTTTCAATGTCCTCATTCAACTGTTGAATTCTTCTTTGAATAGTCATTCTATTTAAGCTTATATTTTAAAATTTCCTTTTTGCTTCAGGACAAAGTTTTTCAAATGCAATTAACAAACACATTTTAACAAAATTAAGATCTGTGAATGGTCGACCTTCTTCAGCGACACCTAAGCTCACTTCCACATATGAATTCAAGTTAATTGTACATTTTTGAAAAAAAATTGCTTGACAACTAAAAGTTTTTAGAGTTTTTCGATTTTTTGCGATCATTCATAATCCTTTCATAGATGTAAAATGTTTTTGCTTTGTTTCATAATGCCGCTTTATGTTATACTCATTTGCCACAGCAATTTTGTAACTACATATTAAACACGTGACAGTATCATTGTAATAGATAAAACAGTATTTATCTGTCCTTGCATCTTGAAATTCCCGACTTTGAAAATCATCTTTTTTCTCTCTCATTACCTAAAATATTTGAAATGGCTTTTTAAATAAATGATACAAGACTAAAAATCAAAAAAGAACATCAGATCCGTTCAGTGACAGCGATTTCAACATTCCCAATCTACTAGCAAAACCACGGAGTTTGTTTATTGGTAACCCGCACTATGAAGAAAAACGTGAGTTCAATAGGTCCTTTTAATTGGCTCAGCATAATTTCAAATCGAGACTGTCCCAGCATGCGTGCGCGAATACGTATTTGTTCTTCGACCTTCTCTGCATCCAGACCATGCGATGGAAGAAATTACGGCTTCTGGTGATCACGTCCATAAGCTTCTCCTATACGAAAACTCGTACTCGCTGATAGCCATGAAGGAAACATTGAAAATCCACGTAATAAATTTTTAAAAAAACTTCATTGAACTGTAAAATAATTATTTGCTGTAATACTGTTTTCGTATACGATTTTTCCCTGTTTAATTAACAAAGGTCAATTCCATTTTAGATTACTCTTCCTTCTATAATAGACATTCACGGGCCAATTTTAAAGCCTTCGCGGGCCAATTTTGGCCTGCGGGGCCATAGGTTGTGCATCCCTGTTCTACACTAACTTCAAGTCTTTCTCTTTTTAACACGCTTTTATAAGTTTCACTTGCATGTAACGGAATCTTAGAACTCAATTTTTACCCAATTAAAAAAATCGGATTCATTCGAAATTTCGGGCACTTATCAAGGACTGATGACAATACAATAATTTCATAATTTTTTTCCATTGTCCTTTTCAGGTTCGTCAAGAATAAGGATAATCAGATTTGGCGACAAATCCATATATCACGTCCAGATTTGGCGACTTATTGCATATATCATTTTTAAATTTGGCGACTAGTTCTATATACCATTTTCAGACATGGCGACTAATTTCCTACATCATTTCCAGATTTGGCGACTAAAAGAATAAGGTGTAACCCTAAAGTGTTTTGAATTCAACGCTAATTATATATGCAAGTATAAAATACATTTGCGGTTAAAAGAAATAAAACAAACAAAAGAAGTGTTCTATATTTGAGAAAGTGGAGGGAGGGTGGGTGTGGTGTTAGCAATTTCTAACCATAATATAAACATTTTTCTGAAAATGAAAATAAAAAAAAAAGGCTCGAGCATGTGAAAAAAAATAATTTGCGTTCTAACTGCTAAATATTTTTTATTTTTATAAAGCAATACGCTTAGAAATGATGATACGAATTAACATGAAAGGAACACGTTTAAAAGGTGAAAAAATGATTGATACTTAATATTACCATGTTTTTAATAACTCGCTTTCTTTAATGTCTATCCGGGTGGAATTTTGTAATTGATTTTAAACTGTGTGACTTTCCGAGGAGCTAGAGACTTGAAATTCGGACTATAGCTCAGAAGTGGATGACAATGCATGAAAATGGGAAAAAAGAAAACAAAAACAAAAAGGAGGAATTTATAATATTTAATCCATAAAAAAACATGATACATTAAAAAATTTTGTAATTCGAACTTTTTCTTCTTAACACACTTTTATTTGTTTGACCTGTTCAAAAGAGACGGAATCTAATATAACGATCCGATGGCCTCGTAAACGAAGAGAATAAATACATTTCAGACCCGTTAATTAAAATCCATTGAAGAGCAAGACTAATTCCACAGTCACGTAATTCCAGCTTCAAATATCAAACTCAAGGATAAATTCAACAATGAATAAATGATAGTTTAAAAAACTAAAAAAACATGCTTTTATTGTAGTTTGAACTAAAAAATGAAAAATAAATTATAGTTTGAACAAAAACAAAAAACACGCTTTTATAACGCTGTGTCATTAGGGTAAAAGCGTGGGGTGTTCTATAAATGTATCAATTGTTATAATTTCTAACTTCTATTCCGAAAAGCGGAATTAGTGTAAAAATGTAGTACAAAGCACCCCACGCTTTTACCACAATGACATTCATTTTTTCGTTAATCATTTTATTCTTTATTAAGAATTATTTTTTTACTTTTTAGTTCGATTCAGTATAAAAGCGTGTTTTTTAGTTTTTGTTCAAACTATAATTTATTGATCCAGTCATTTAAAAAATAAAATGCGCAAAACTTTTTTTTCTATGAATTTTTAAGAAATACTCACAATTTTAACTCCACATTGAATAACTTCGTCAAATATTAAGATTATCATACAAAACTTTTTTTGCATTTGTAAAATAATATTATACAACTTCTGTGCGAAGATTGAAAAAATCGCTTAAAAATTACGGATTTTAAAATTTTTTTCGTGATTTTCGTAAAATAATGTTTTTGCGAGAAATAATTTAAGCAGTATTTTTGTTACAATTTTTCTTTAAAAATTATCTTTCCTTCCAATCAATGTGTGAAATTTTGAAATTTTCAATTAAAAATTGAGCCCTCAAAAATAATAAACTTTTTAAAGACATTCTAAAGGCTTTGCCTCTGCGCATGCGCGAGAATCATTTTTTTTTTAAAGCTCTGTTTAACACTCAGTGGCCAAGGTCAAAGTGCTCTTCTTGAGTAATGTAGAAAGAGGAATTCCCTTTTTTTTTCATGCTCTCTCTCATGGCTAAAGCTATTTGCTATCGATAAAAGTATTTAATTCATTACAGATAAACGTTTTAAATTGTTCTAGCTTTTATTTTTTTTTGATAGTTTTCCTCATTCTTAAGAATGATTTTTTTAAGAAAAGTGGAATAAAAAATACTGTAAAAAAAAAAAATTCTGAAACATATTTTAGTCTCATACACAGTATTATTTTCTTTTGGAATGATTTTGTGCAGTGAATGTAAATAAATTTCCAGAATTTTTCATTCTTATATATTTTTAATCTAACATTCAAAAACAACGCAATGAAGAATTCAATAGTTCTTTCGATAATTAACAGTGAGAATTTTTGTATTTAATTTTTTAGAAAATGGATTTAAAATAATATATATTTTAAGAAACTAAAGCAATATATTTTTCTATTCATTGCTAGATTAATTATGTAATGATAACACTGTATAATCTGTTTTTTTCTGGATAAAACAAGAGATTATAGTTTTCTGGACTATACTTAAGCTACCGGTATATAACGATTGATTGGTAAATGAAAATACCACACATACACACAAACCCCTTATAATATTTTAAGCTCTAAGGAAATAAATATTGTTAAAATAATGAATATGCTTGGTTTTTTGTAATATATTATATTAGAACGTTTTCTTTGTTGCTTTAAATATACATTTTTTTAAGTAAAAAAGAATTGTTTTCTGTAAATCATTAATCGAAATTTTTCAATCGTTTCGTAAGGATTTCTTATAACTGATAAGTAAACCATCCGAACTAAAAAGGTTCATACTTTGCATTTTTAATATCAGTGGTTGAATAAATTAAATACCAAACATCATTTATTTGTCACGATTCGGTTTTTTCCCCAAAATAATAATACTTTGCTTATTTTATGATTTCTTCTAAACTGAATAAATATCGATGCATTTAAATGAAAATGATTTTTAAAAAAGTCATTGAATAATTTAGAATCAATAATTAAAAAAATAAAATGCCAAAAACTATCTTTCTTGAAAGAATTTTATAGAAAAAAACTTTTTTTTTTCTTTACAAAACAATGATGTTTTGCATATTTTATGATTTTTTCTCATATGAATCAATATCGTTGCGTTTAAATAAAAATCATTTTTAAAACTTTCTGAATCAGTGATTTAAAAAATAAAAAGCCGAAAACTTATTTGAACGAATTTTAATAAAACACTCAAAATACTTAAATCAATTATTTAATAAATTCTTCATTCATAAAGATAATTGCATGAAACTTTTTTTCCGTGTGTCGAACATTTCAAAAAATCCTCACAATTTTACTTCAAGATTTAAAATAGTAGTAAAATTTTGTAATTTGAAAAATTTCTACTTCTCTGTCTTTTTTCAACATACAACTATTTTTAAAAAGCTACATTTTCGTTTCCGGGGCCTAAAAAATTGCAACGAAAGAATTCAAAAGGAGTGAGGGATTTTTAAAATCGCACTGTTCACCTACTCCAGAGTTTTTGTCGACGGAGTTCGAAATTTTCAACCACTGTCAAGTGACGAGGACGACCCCTGATCTTTCACCCAATTCTGCTAATTACCACGCCAAACAAAAACAAATTTCGAAAAAGGGAGTTTTTATGACATAGTTAAAGAAATCACTCACACTGCGCGCATACACACACGCATAAGTTCCATCGTCCTGAAAGATACAGGAAATTCCCATGGGGATAAAGTTATTCCCTCGGTAAAAGCCTGTGCAACGCTGGGCTAAGCGGAGAGGAAATAATCAAAGTAATTTCGAAAAATAAAATTGGAAGTGCTGATTTTGTGAAGAGAAGGGAAAACGTTATACGAGAAAGCCATGATACGCACTCACGGGCCATGCACTCACATCGTACGCGTCACACCCACACAAAAGTGCTGGTGTCAGAAGAAAGGAGGAAATTAACATGTGGATTAAGTTATGCCCTCGGTAAAAGCCCGTGCAATGCCGGTCCATGAAAGCTAGTTCTTGTATTAATCATTATTCATAAAAAAATAGTTCTTTGCCTTATTTGTGATGAAAAACTCTCTTGGGGTTTTTAATTTATTAAAATCTTGTAATATTCAAAAGAAATAAAGGATTGGATATATTTTTCTTAAGTCCACATTTACAAATTCTACATGTACTGGCAACCAATAAATTCAAATGCAAGAGTGATAGTGAGTAAAAAGGAAAATTGATAAACAGTGAGAAATCATGGTTTTCTCATTTTGGGGGGGACGGGGGGGGGATAATTTTACAGGACAAAAAAATATTGATTTGAGATATCGCTTACTATTTTTGAACCAAATAACATAAAAAATAATAGCTTATATGGTATCAGTATTTTACCTGCAAAATGCTTTTATTTTGCACAATTTCAAAATCAAGCCAAGTAAGCCTTTGACAGCTAGAAACTAGTGCCATAAGTTCCAATATACAATTATAAAAATAAAAGCCATTATCAAATTAATTATTGACAAAAACTTTGTTATCAAATTTAAAACTGAATCTTCAAAAAGTTTCTTTTAAATTTAACCTATTGTACCTTGTATTCAATTGACTTCACTTACGTGGTCTGTGTCCAGTTATTTATGGGGGCACACACTATCTCTCAATGAATTTCTATCACTGCTTTCCTTACAGAAAAGTTAAGACTGTTCTAATTGGGATACTGTGTTTGGCACACCTTTGCCCCTAATACTGACAGTTAATAGTTCAGTAGATTTAAATCTAGACTGCTGGAAGGCCAGTATTTGTATTCTATTTAAGTCTAGCGTTTTCTTTCAACCACTGCTGATCATCGCCTTGTGAGCAGAAGAGTCCTGTTGAAAAAACCAATAGAGAGGAGGAGAGGAGTTTCCAATGAACAAGTTTATGTTCAAAGGTTTATGCACACTATTTCATCTTATAACAGTATAAAAAAATGTGTACAAAATCTATAATTATCCATTAAAATCTAGACTACAAATCCAAACCAAGCACTCCAGCAAAAATAAAACTTTCATTCTTACTCTAAACAAAACCCACATGCTCATTTCAAGAGCAGTCATAAAAAAACATTCAATTTAGAAATTCCCCTTATGTTTATAGATCTAAGTCCATGTGCATGCAAGTTATTTTCTCTCATTTTGAGTAGTAAGTCAAATTTACATGCATCTCAAATCCTATGGACATAAAAAAACCATGTTATTTAAAAAAAAAATTGAGCTTTCCAAACATTTTTTACTAGCTAGTGACTCTTGGGAGTAAAAGGAGAATAGCTCTGTCACACATAAGTTACGTGACCATTTATTCTTTGACTCGAAACGGGACATTGGTTTATTTAGGTCAATTAACAGGTACACAAGGGAAAAAAACTTTTTTGAAAGTTATTTATTCAGAAAAAGTTAGCTTAAAAGTTACGAATAAAAAAATATACTCAAAATGTTTAGTTATATTTATCAGAGGAACACATTTGCTTTAATGCAGCTGGTGAAGATTTTAAGTAAGAATGAAACTCTTGACACTTTTTTTTATATTCACCTTAATTATCAACATCGCCTTTAGAACTGAAATTTGTAACTGGGTTTTCTCGGATGGTCCACAATTTGTTCATCATAGAAAATACTCTTTCTACTGGAGCATTTGTAGCAGGAAAACATAAATATATTCAATTAAAACAGAAAAGTTTTCATACTGTTGATTGTTGGCGTGAAAGTGTTTAAATACTTTCACCCTACGAGTTTCTGTGGAAACATTTCGATTTTTCCATTCAGTTACTTTTTGTGATGTAATGTAGTTATAAATTCATGAAAATTTGTCAAAAATTAAAGTCAATATATTCCTTTTCACTTAATACACCCAAAGATTTTTGAACGTCTTCCCATGCGGGGACCTTTTTTAAATCTGCTCAATAAAATATCTCCATTTCTTTGGTAAGAAAGCAAATCCACTGCTCCATACATATATATATTCACGGCTTGTTTTATAAAATTCTGTAGCTGTCCTTTTCACAAACTCTTCATCTATATCAGTACCATTATCTTTCGATTTCACCATTAATTGACGGACCGTAAATGGAAGAAACTGATTGGTCTGTTTCTAAGTCAAATTGTTTTTTAGTTGATTGATTTCTTTTGCAGCTTCAATTGCCGATGCAGTCTGACCTTCAAGTTTCAATACAGCTTGATGAAAACTTGATGACTAAGCGTATAAAAAACATATCCATGATTCGGATGTGGGATCTTCAAAAAAGTTTTTTTGTAACAGGGGACTTTTTTCAATACTCAAAAAGTAGTTTTTTAATGGCTGATACATTTTTAAAACCCTTTCCAAGGCAGGCATAAGAGCAAGCCATCTGGTTTTGCTATAGCTGAGCATTTGTTGATATTCAGTTTCAGCTCAAAACTCGTTTAGACCTTCAACTTGAGTCGTGTAAGTATAAAAAAATGAATATATCTTCACAATAATGCTTTCGTAATCTAAGGGTAGCCCGTCTGCAGCAGATTTTATTGCATTGTGAATAACATGGGCTCCACATCCAATACCTATTGATGGCTTTTTCAGAGATGATTGTAATTTCGTTAACACATTGTTAGTTCCTCGCCTAGCCATGCCTCCAGAATTGACGTTGGCATTGTCACCACAAAATGCCCTGACTTTTGCTGTCAAATTATTATCTGTCAACACTTGGTTTAAATAACTGACATTGATATCAGAAATCTCACCTGGTTGGTCTTGGAGATCTAAAATTTTTACCTGCACACCTACGTAAGTTTGAAAATAGCGCGCTACAATAGGGTATATTTTCTTGTTACCGTGGTTTTGAAGTGACATTTAGTATAGTGATACAATTGGTCTTATCAAGATCATCTTTTAATTCTTTCATCGCTGTAGGCGTCAAAACATTTACCACAATAGCTTCTGATTTCGTACGTGCGCATTTAAATTTGGGCTCGAAACATGATTGAATTAATTTTGATGCACAATCATTAGACCGAAAATTGTGGTTTTCTTGTATCGTGTGATAAGCCCAGACGCCTTCTGCCGCGGCGATATCCAAATCCTTTGAAGTTGGCACGTCCGATTTCTTGAAAAAGTTTAACATCGAAGAATTCGAAGCGGTGGCATGATCGGCATTTTTATGATTTTCAGACCTTAAATACTGTTCAATATCACCTGCACCACTGTGGGAAACACTAAACTCTGTACGACACTTTTCGCATCTAACATCTGAGGGAGTATTTATTTGCTTGATAAACTGATATATTTTGCTTGTAAGTTAACATTGAACGAACACTTGCGTTTTGGCATTTTAACTTATGATTCCAAAATAAAGGAAGTTTAAGTTATTTACTACACAAGCATGAAACACCAACAAAACAAATAGCAAAAAATGGATGAACGAAAAATCTGTCAACAAATCGCGGGCGATGAGGTCTTGGGCACTCTCATCTATCTTCGCATCGGCCGACGACTCGCTCTCGCACACCGCTTGCGTCCGGCCGGCTCGACAAAAATTTTCGCGCAGTTTCCAAAAACGGGACAATTTCACGTCCCAGAGTTCATTTCGGGGACATCGGGACTCGTAATTATAAAAAGGGACAGTCCCGTTCAAAACGGGACGTCTGGTCACGTTACACATAAGTGACGCTCAGAAACTGTGAGTGCTTCATGATGGCCTATATGTGTGCCAGTCGACACTAAGGGTTAAAGATTCTTCAACAGCAAAAACTTTCTTCTTGGTAAACCACATTCAATCATCCCAGTGAACAGAAAGCATCATTCCCCAGATTTTGGGAGAAGGATTCTTTTTTTATAGAAAATTTACATATATTTAGGAAATAAATTTTATAAAGGAAAATAACAAGAAGTCTTACATTTTCAATGGGAAAAAAAAGGCACTGATAAGTATAAGTAATAGGATAAAAATTCTTTTTATTTCTAATGGGCTGTGGATTGGTGTTTTACCATTGCAGACCTTGTACACTCCTCTGAAGCTGGTATCTTTTTAGTGCAGCACCATAGAGGTGGATACCAATTGCTGCAGGTAATTTTGATGCTGCAGGAATTCAATTTTGTGACTCTCCCTCCCAAAACAATTTACTACTCAGATGAATCAATGGAACATATTCCCAAGAATTTTTATTGAAAAACAGATGTTTCTAAACATATATCATGTGATGAAACCTTAAAATTTTCATAGTTGGTTGTACAGCAGAGTTTTAACCAAGGGATAAAAAAAGTAATTTTAACACTAAGGAAACAAAGTTCATCAAAAGTGTGAATTTGTTGAACTTTTTAATCTTAAAAATTAAATGTGTCTTTATAGTTTTGTAAAAAAGATGCCAGTTCTCACCAATAATCTTTGAGATGTATTATTCCATGAAAATAACAGAAATACTGCAATAATAATACAGAAAATGTCTAAATTTTTTTAGAGAAATTGAGCTAATTGCTTGAAAATAATAGGCTTACTCTTATAAAAATTAACCAACTAAAAATAATTCATATATATGTTGTTACTATATCCACCACAGTGCCAAATGTTAAAAATAAAGGTAACCATATAGTAATGTTATTGCCCAACTTGTCAATAACTTACAACAATTTGGAGGAGGGCATATCAGTATCAAATTAGTACCAAACCTTATTCTTGTACAGAAATAGAAATTTTTTGCCTCTCTAATTTTCATAATAGCGTTTAGTTTTTTTTATCTGTTTTTAATTGCTTTTTTTACATTGTAGGTAATGGACTTTGATGTGACTTTTGTCGCTGTTAGTAAAAGGATGCCAAATAGTAGCATCATTGAAGCTTATGATTGTGGTGTTAGAGACTTTGGTGAAAATTATGTAAGTTGCTGTTCCATTTAATATTTTTCCTTTAGATAATAATTAAATTTTTTTCTTATAAGCAAAGATTTATCAAAAGGAAACATTCTTCAATAATTTTAACTATGCCTAATTTCAGAAGATTTCAGGATAAAAAGACTTAGAAAATATTTTGTTGCCTTTGTTTTCCAGTGTGAAACTTTTTGTATATATATATACTTATAGTTAGATAATTGCAATACCTGGAAGGAAAGCAAGTAACAGAACTTAATTTATTGTACGTATACAGCAAATCAAGAAGGAATCGGGACTAAATTTTTATTGGCAATTTTTTTGTGATATACAGGGCCTAAAATTAGTACATACAGCTGCTACTTCTAACAGCTGAAAATGCTGTAACCCATTAAGGCATTAACTCTCAAACTAGGCTTTAATGAAAAATATAGGTAAGCCATTCCCTTCTTGAAGACTATGTCATATATCTTTAATCCTAGTGGCTGGAGAGGGGTGACAACTCAATTTTTCATTTACTGACCATTGAAAAGATCTAGAGAATGTGCTGGTGAGTACAACAGTTAAGGTAAATCATGTCATGACGGGCAACATGTGGTCTTGCATTATCTTTTTGGAAGATGTCTCCGAGGCCTGAAAGATGTTGCACAGTTACGGAAAATTAAGATCTGAGAAAGGTAATGCTGGTTGTTCAGATTATCAGTGACATGAACTAGAAGTGTTTGTGTCTGTCAACAGTGGTTGTCCATACCCTAACACCAGGTGCAAGGTCTGTGTGACAATATAAAATCCAAGCAGACCATGCATGTTTTTGTGCCTCTAGGCACAAATATGTCTATGATGCTGCATGCAGAACTAAGACCCATCTGAAAAGATGGCATGGTACTACTCCTGTTTCCAAATTTGTCGCAGGAAGCACCATTGTCCTTATGCATCTCTATGTTGCTGTGGCTAGGGAAGCTGTGATAATGGTTGCCCTGCAGACAGTCTGTGCTGCTATAAATGTTATTGCACTATCCTTCTGGTTACTTGTCTTGCTGAAAACATGCCCATTTCCTGACTTAGGTCTATGATGTTATTGTATGATCCTGCATGGTGGACCTGACAATGTTTGTCCTCTCAGGTACTAGTGGCTGGAGACCTTAGAGATCCTGCGCAGTGTTTAGTATGACCCTCCATATTTGCATGACAGTCATTTAATTTCAACCATTATGATTAGTAACATTACAGATTAATATTCTAGGCTTTGAATAGGCCATGATCCTTCCACTATTGAATTCTGACATGTACGGGTAGCTGTTTTTCCTTCTTATACAAGGCATAAAATTATCTTCTCATAAATAACAATTATATAAATGCAATTTCTGAGTGAAAAATCTGCTGTGTATCTTGTCGTTTTATACAAAATTTGAGATACCATTTCTACCACCAACATAGTTCAACAGCACTTAAATGTCAATCCTTTGCATGTCCCAGCATCATCTTCCTTTTGTGCAAACTTGGTGTTTTTTATCATTCCTCTTTTATAGTGTTGCAATTTTAATGGTTAACTGTATGTGTATATATACATTATAATTGTATACTAAGTTGCTATTATATTTTGACTTAATGCTAAACAATATATAGGAATATAGAAAGACTACAGCTACAATAATACAAAAGCAAACTTGTAAGCTTACTCAGGGTTATTGCAGGGTTAAACATAGTTTCTAGACACTATCCTTTCTCTTTATTTGCCTATCTTATTGTACTGAAATAAAATAAGGGAAAATACAGTTAAAAAAGACTTGATTTTAATCGTATGGTATACATCCCTCTGTGAGAAAAATGGGGCCAATAGAGATAAGTTTGCCAAAATGGTAAGGTAACCCTATCTTTATGTTATATCATAAAATATAACTTTTTTTGTCTTTTTATACTTTGGAAAACATTGTGTAATATACCATTTCATTCTCTTTTTTTTTTTTTTTTTTTACATCAAATTGGAATTTTTGTCTTAAAAGTAGGAGAAAATTGGAATAATGTATCACATATAAACGATTTTGTACCTTTTTAATCTGAACTGTAATTATCATTAAAAAAAAAAAAAAGAGAATCTGTAATATTTGCTTTAACTTTCACAATTTTAAATTAGCAGATAAAAGTTCAATTTTGTTCTTCAGACAACTAAACGTGAGTTAGAAAAAAAGGAAATTTGAATAATGTTCTTAATAGGTCTTGATTTTTTCAATTATTATTATTTTGTTCTTCATGTACTTTTTGCAAAATTTAACTTTTACTTCATGTTTATCTCACATCAACAACAATGCCTTTTTTGATTTTCAAGTGTAATGCCATTTCGCTTCATGTTGAAGCAAATTTAAGTTTGGAAATCATGCTTTGACTTTTTATTTGACTTTTGACATGCTTTTTATTCGTGTGATTTTAAAATTGTTCCTAAGGGGTGCAATAAAGTAGGATTTTACAATGGGTTGTTAGTTATAATAAGTGATAAAAAAATTACAATATACATTTTTTCACAAATTCTATTCATCATTTACATCATAGTGTAAAAAAAACAACTTGATAAATATAAAAATATATGTATTAATTTATGTAAATAAGATGTTTAACTACAGTTGTGTGTGTTCAGCTTCAATTCAAATCCAATGCAGAGATGTAAATTATTCTGGTACTTTCATGATAATTATAAAAAAATGATATATTTATTAATTTATGCTAGTAAGGGGGATAAACTGTTGCATATCTGGTGAAACTGCATTATTTAAAATTATTTTCTCTTGTTGTGTGAAGCAAGGTAATATCTTTATAATTTTTTTTGAGTTAAAATCTTTCTGTTACTTTAAATACTTGTTATAAAATATTTTATTTAAAAAAGCGTGCACATTTTTTTTTGATTAAACAATCTGCACAACAGTAAGTTTTAAATAATTTGTTGAAAAATAATACTAGATATGAACACGCTATTTTTTCTAAAGCTTCAATGTTACTGTTACTTCTATATTATTATAAGCTATTATTTCAACAATATATCTACTTGTATAAAAAAATCATTAATTTCAATGTTTTTCCCCATTAAAATGTAAATATGGATTAGCTATAAAGTATCGTTTAGCAGGTTCACCTTGTGGGTAGGCTTTTAATTTGCTTAGATTTGTTACCATTATAATTAATAATTTTCTTTAAGAACTAAATTATAGTGTTTTGATTTTGGAATTTTGTATACACTATTTAGGTTATAATTATCTTAATTTTCTTTTAGAATCTTTATTATATTGTTAATGTTTGTTGGGTTAGATAGATTCTTTAAATCATAACAATGTATGGAATAAATATTGTTATGTAGATTGGGATTCGAGGATTTTATGTAATCAATTGCAAAGAGCAAGACAGTTCTTCAAGAGCAATGGAAATTTATCGTTGAAAAACAATTCTTGAAATACAATCAATATTGACAAAATAAATCGTGGAGGGCCTTCACACCTTCTATGGTGTTCCAACACAACTATTAGTGTCTAAAATATGAGTGTTAAAGATTATTCACAAGCACTCGCTTGTCCTACTTAACAGCCAAAGTTGTCTCATCTAATTGTTCGTTGACTTTTCATGGTCAAATCAATACTACTTTTTCAATAGGATACTCAGTCTTCAAAGGTTGTTCAGTGTATGAGAATGTAAAACGCCCTCTAGCGCTCATAGTGAGGCAGTGCACTCTTAGACTCCAACGAGTGAGGAGTCCGAGTCGAGTCGTTCCGAGAAAATAAAAATCAGTCCACTGAATGAGACCTTTTATTGAGTGTGTCTGTGTCAAGTAAAACTGAGCTACGACGACCCCACAAAGGTCAAAATTATACTAACCCAGTTTTAGCCTACTGCTCCCTATTTATAGTCTGCACAGAATTTTCTCGAAAAATCTGCTTGCCTCGTAGTTGTGTTCTTTTGTTCTCCAGTAATTTCCAGAAGAATCCCTATGGTTGCCAAAAATGATGTAAACTTGGCTCTATCCCCATGATTTTGCCAAGTTTCCATTGAATTGCCATTATGTTGTAAGGAATAGTGTTTGTGAAAATTACAATTCTAATATAAAATAAATGCAACAGAAAGTACTGTTAAGGTATTACACATCCAGATATAAATTATTTAACTATTTTAAGTATTCTTTACACAAAATTCATAATAATATCATCTTCTAAGTTAGTAATAAGATCTTTACCATTTTAATCATAGCTTGTCATTTATATTATTAATATTTTCTAAAATAAATCAATAATTTTTTAATGATAGTAATGTAAATTTAAAAATACTAATATTTCAAAATTTAATAGGGTTCTTATATGAAATTTAAGAATAAAAGTTATATGTTGAATTTTGGTTTCTGGTTGATGTATACTTATTATTTTTATACAGACTAAAAGTATGATAAAAACTGATCCGTTGAAAACTGTATTTTTTGTTTTAGTATAAATCTGTAATCAATCATAGTTTTCTGGTAAATTTTCTTTTTGCCTGAATTTTTTTTTAAAAAAATTATGACCCCAAATTTTTGTCACTACTTTCAAAGAAAATTTTTGAAATCCTTAAAAAGTGTGTGTGTAATGTTGTAATGGATGGGCTATCCCATCCATTAGCGTGCAAGTGTTAAAAGTAAAACTAGCCATCGTCAAAACAACACAGAAGATAAAGATAACACAATTTGTTTACTATTCTCAACAACACAAATTCAACAATCTAAGTTAAGAAATGCACCAATTGATAAAAATGGGAGCAATTGTGCAAAATAGACGAGATAAATAATAAACCGTATCACTTACACTTGGTATTTCCAGGCAATACACTTTTTTTTATATTTGAATATAATTTCTTAAGTAATCCAATTCAGATGGGTCAAATTCAATTTAGTAAATAATTGACCAAATCATCAATCTTAATATTTATTAAATCTACAAAGTGTTCTCATCTAACTTTGTTAATCTTCATGCTATCTTTTAGCTTCTAATCTCTCTCTCCTACTCGAAAGTTTAATCTTTAAATACAAGCTTTCATTTGTATATTTACATCTTCTTCAGGGAAAAGTTTTCAATAGAATAATTTTTAAAGGCCAAATATTCCCCAAGAGAACTATTAGTAGGAAGAACACAAATAGACCCGTTGCAATGTGAATGAGATTTATATCCTTCTAAATAATTACTTTGTAATTTATCTCCTTTTTTTGTATTCTGGTAATTATGTATGTGTCTTTATCATTTTCAAAAAATTTCCATGTAATTAATAATAATTTCTATATTGTGATTAATTTGTGCTGGATTTTTATATAAAATATATTCCAAAGACCTTTAAAATCTATCCCATATTTTTATTTTAACATTTTATTATTAAATGTGTCCATTTCAATATTAATTTGCTTTCTAATTCGAAATTCCTGCTACAAATAATCTAAATAAAACACTTCTCAAAAATTCAAGGTATAACTAATAGTTATTTTATATGATTCACTGCTATACTATTCATATCTGGTTTCTAATAAAAAATGTTTTTGAAATTTATTCAAAATAAGCATTTTGTTCAAAAGGACATGAGTTTTAGATATCTTTTTCATTAGCAACATCTGAAAGTATTATTTAATCATTCATATGTCTTTATGTATACCTTATTTTAAAAAGAAATGAACAATATTTTTCTACACTGTAGCAAAAAAGTTAAATATGTTTAAAAGCAGCATGCTATTTAACATATTTACCTAACAAGTGTTTTTATAACATAGTATTTTAATTGTATATAAATTGCTTTTGTTTAATTAAAACGGAAGTAGGCAATTGCTTTTTATATTTTTAAATAAGAATGAAAAGATTATGTCATGTGTTTTTCATTCTCATGTGAGGTTTTCCTAAGTACTTAAAAATATATTTATATAATTTGTGTGTTATACTTTCAAAATATTAAACACATTTTTTTGTTGTACATAGCTGCAGGAAATTGTTGACAAATCAAATGATCCAGAAGTAAGTTCTCTTTTGTACATATTAGTGTCTTAATTATGGTGAAGAGTTTTCATTTTATAATAATGGCCATGTTCTTCTGATTTCGCATTTTATCAAAAAAACTATTTATGACAAAATTATTTAATTTACATTTTAGTGACATTTATCTGTTGTATAATTATAAGAAATATGTACACTTTTGAAGTATAACTCATAAATAAACACACAAATTTCTTTGTTTTATTCATATGAATAAAATACATACAATTCCAAATAAAATCTTCAACTATTCAGGTTACATTTACTTCTCAAATTGGCTACTATTTATATCTGTTACAATACTGAGATCAGTCAGTCATTTTGCATGCAACATGTTTACCGAAGGGGTGTGAATTTACTTCAGTTATTTATCTCAGTTAAGTAATCTATTATAATTCTAAAGTGCAAATATCCTCATTTTGTGTGTGATTAAAATACAATTATGTATCATGAAATTGTGGTGTATTATGACCTTTTTATTTAGCTGTTAGGGAATTCATTATCTTGGATAAAAATATTAAATATATTGGATATTAAATTCTTAAGATAGATTGTCTAAATTTGTATCAAAGGAAGGGACAAAAATGTGTAAAAAGTAGTGTAAAATGTTTAAGAAAGTGTTTAAAAAAATCTCAGGAGTATGTACAGAATTATCTTAGACAATATGAGCCATAAGTAGTACTAGCAAATATGCTCATTTAATTGATTGGTATAATGCAAGGGATCAAAATTCCACATCATAACAGGGCATTGGTTTATTTTTCTGTCAGAAACTATCTATATCAAGTTTTAACAGGTATAAAAAATATAACATAATATACAAAATTTAATTCAGAAAAGTATGAAAGCTATTTTATAACAATTTGCATCTTCTTCTATGAATCACAAATTCTGTCGGATGCATTTGTTGCTTAATTTTTTTTCACATTCAAAACTAAAAAGTTTTTTTTGCATTTCTTTTAATGCTGTACATCTTGGTTTTTGATCTGATTGAGGTAAATTGTAATCATAATGTATAATTGTGTATGAATGTGTGGTGATGAAGCAGATCAGATCTGTAATGTTTAAAATATCATGAATCCTTTCTAAAGAATTAGATTTCAAATGGTGAAAAAGCTCAAACTTAAAAACTTGTTTCCTTCCCTTAGTAAATGTTATTAGCCTCGAATCTGCTGTAATTGATTAAATACAAATTGTCAGTATTGGCTCAGTACTCAACACTAATATAAAATTAATCCAGCTAAACTGATCTGAACCACTTTTTATAAATAGTCTTACGAAAAGTATCCTTCTGCAAAATTACTCAGTCATCTACTTAACCTATAATAGCTAGTTACTATACTTTGTACTATATTTATAATGTATTTTTAAGTATAGATCCTCTTTCTGGAAGTATAAAAGGGAAAGCTTATTCAATATTTGATCATGTTTAATATCAGTAACTGCACAAAAAAGGCTTATAAGTATGAAATAACCGAACAATACTTTTTTCTAGAAAAAAAAAGGTTTTTATTAAACACATACTTTGCTGAATGATGCCTGCTTGTTGTAACAGCAATATTCTGCAACCCTAGATTATGGAGATCAAATCTGCACATAAATTGGAGATATGTTAGAATCTTATACTGGAAATAAAAAAACTATAAATTGTAAGAAATGTTCTGAGATGCTTAAAGGATGTCTGTTAGAGGCAGTTAATCCACTTTAGTGATTAATTTGAAAATCAAGTAACCATACTAAATATATATTGTTCTATTTATATCTGACAAAATTTTTAATGGAAATTTAATTTTACTAAGATAGTAATAATTAATTATTGCAATTTTAGCATATGTAAAATAAAGACACATTATTATCCAAAAAATATGAAGATTATTTAATGTTCTAAGACAGCTTCAGCAAATTCTAATGATTCTGATTTTCAAAGCACTATACAGCAGTATAATTATGTGCAACAATAACTTGATTGATTACTTAAATTTAGTTTGATAATTTTAAGTTCAAATTATATTTGTACTGAAGTTATTTTTGTTTAAAGCAACAATATTTAACCCATTTATTTCAAATTCATTTTAGAAAATAAATTTTTTATTGTTATTTAAGTTTATAATGTGTGATGGTATATTATTCAGCATTTGTTTTTTTCCCTTTCTTTTTAGATTATGAAGCTGTGCCAAGAAATAAAATGGCATTTCATTGGTCATTTACAATCGAACAAAGTTACAAAACTAATTAATGGTGAATTTCGCAATGCTTTTTATTTTTTTCAGTAAAATTTAGTATTTAGTGTTGATTTGTATATTGTTTATTTCTATAAGGTGAATAATATAGTTTAGGTGAAATAAAATATTATGTATTGAGAATCGATATGAAGTATAATTTAAAATAAACTTTTATAAAAAGTATTTGAATTTAAATTAATGTGAATTAGCTAAGATGTATATTTCTTAAATTGATGTAAGGAAATTATTTGTATTACAATTATATACTGGAAATAGTATGATTTTACTCTTCAATAGGGATGTGAAAAATGAGAAGTGTCATTTAATAAGAACCCATGCAACATGAAAATAACATTTTAAAATGAAATTAAAATCTCACTGGTTAGCTTAACAGTTAACTGCAAGCAAAATTTCAAATTGTTTGAAAAAGATTTTTCAAATGGAAATTAATTTAATGAACTTTCCCTCTCTGGCTCCTCTTTTGGATAATTTTGATTAGTCAGTTATTATTAATGAGTCACAGATAAGTTCTCCATCTTTTTAAATGAATCAAAGTTCTTCATTTCTTAGAAGAATTCCACTGCTTGTGCTTTTTATTTATAGGAGGAAGGAAGCAATAAAATCTTAATTTCTTTCTTCTGTTCCCAGATATAAAGTAAATAAACATTCAACATTTCATATCTCTTCTGGGAAAATCTGATATTGTTTAGAATTTTGATTAAATTCTTTTTAAGAAAGTTGAGTTATTAGTTTTATCATATATTTTAAAGTACACTCATTGCCATAAAAATTGGCACACCAAGAAAGAGTTGTCAGAATACGAAATTTTACATACATAAGTAAAATGCTGATGCAAATAAGTCTTCACAAAATAAAAACAAAATTATCATTTATTGTAGAAAAAATTACAAATGAATGGAAGTTTTAGTACCCTGTTGAGCTGTGCATGATGTGATATGTCGGGCATTGCAACATACGTCCTGTGACATCTCATTCCACAGCTGTTGTAAATGTAACTAAATCAACCATATTTGTCGGCCGTCCAACTTATGTTCTAAAAAATCCCAGATATGCTCGATTGGTAACAAATCTGTGGATCAATCAAGCCAAAGAAGGGTGGAAATGTGGGAAGGCAGTCCTGTGGAACCCTTGCTGTGTGTGAGCGAACACTGTTCTGTTGAAAAATGGTTCCTGGGAGCCATGCTATGAGTGGTAACACATGTGGCAAAAAAATATCACTAACATATCTCTGGTCTGCAATGATGCTGCTGATCTATGTAAGGGGTGGCAGTGGGCTGTAGCGATGGCACCCTTTATCATCACCAGTTATGGGAGCAATGTGCCGCTGCAAAGTGAAGACAGGATTGAGACATTCTCCAAGGGGTCTCCACAGATGTACAGGACTGTCATCACTGCCCAAATTGAATCTGGACTTGCTGCTGAAGACAAGGTGATACCATTCAGTTACTGTTCAATCCTTTCGAGTGCAACACTGCTCTAAATGGAGGCAACAGTGAGGTAGTGGCAGTACACATAATGGGCACTATGATAGCAGCCTGGCTCCTTGTATTGGTACAGACTAACACAGAGGTCTGTAGTTAAGGTGCTGCCTGTTATGTCAATGCGACAGTTAGCACTGTGTGCATGTCAAATGATGGGGTGATCTTTTTGACTATCAGTCTATTGAAGGGCTCCTGAGTCTGGTTACTGTGTAATAGACCTCTGTCTTGTCCTTTAATCCCAACACCTCCTCACAGTAAATTCAGAATGACCTAGTTGGCAAGTTACTCGCCAAGCTGACCACATGGTTTCTAGCCCTTCCAATGTTTCTTCCTCTCTCGAACTCCAACAATTGCTCATATTGTCTCTGATGGTGGCATCTAGTTATAAAGTGTCCCTCTGCAAGAGATTAAATGCATGTACTCAAGCTCTTCTTACTTGTTTTATAATTCAAGAATGAGGTTCAACATCCTCTGGTGGTATCAAGCTGCATTTCTAATATTTTACATATCTGTCTGACATGTACCTTCATGCGGAGTTTTGCAACAATTTCACTCTTACTTCTTGGTGCACAAATTTTTATGGCATTTTAAATAATATGGAATAAAAAATAAAATTTAAAAACACAATGTTCTATGAATTAGTAAATATATAATTGTCCATTATGTAATGTCATATATTATTTGTTTTATATTATAAAAATTAATTATTTATTTTGAAAAACATAACCCATAAACTAAAATTTAACTAAATTATTATAGCTGCTACTACTACTTTGAGGCATAATAAATTGAAATTACATGAAAAACCAAAACAATTGCAATTGAAAATAATTTTATTGTTTCAGTATGTTGTTTAACTAGATATAGGACCATTGGGGGGCACACACAAGGGGGGAGTCCCAGTGTCTGGATCCCCCCCATAGCCCTTGATTTTTTTTCCAATTGGCTATAATCCTATTTATATAGTACATAAAATTTGATTGTTTGTTTTTAAAAATTAGTTTTATTAATTAATGCTAACTATTTATTCAATGATTAATTTTTTACTGTTTTTTTGTTCCCGAAAATCAACAAAATCAAAAGAATATGTTGGGTGGTATACTGGAGCATATGAGAATGTGGTGGACTTTCGACCCTGGACCACCCTCCCTCCCCCTTGAAAAATTCTTGTGTGTGCCACTGCATAGGACTCTTAAAAGTGCTAAATTTGAAATTTTACTTTATGTGTGGGCAGTTGTTTTTTACCATAAATTGGTATTAAAAAGTTTGGATGACTTTTAATTTGTTTGATAATTTGTAGCCCGATTCAAGTATTTACTGCGATAACTCATATTTTAAATTTAGCAAAAAAAACGCAGTTGTAAAAATTTTTATGTTTAATCTGTTGTAAGATGAATGAAAAATTTATTGGGTATTTTTGGTAGCATTAATTAAAATTTTATTGTAATTTTAAACTCATTAATAAAATTTTTAATTTTCAATCTTTTTATAAGTTGATTAATGTGAATTTAAATACAAAGAGTTCCTGATTTAAAAAATAGATGTGAATTGTTTTTTTTTTTTATATTCAGTATTTTTTTTAATGTAGTTTTAATTTTAATAATTGGTTTCAGCTTGCCCAAATTTACACATGATTCATAGTATAGATTCTAAAAAAGTTGCGGAGGCAATAGAACGTTCATTTTGTAGAAAACAGAGTAAAGAAGCAGAAGAATGCTTGTATGTATTTATACAAGTAAATACAAGTGGAGAAGAAAGTAATGATTTCATTAGTGTATTTTTATAGCATATTAATTTAAATATTTTTAGCAAATTTTGTTAGTATTATTTAAAGTATTTTTATTAATTTTTATTGCAATTTTTAAATTATTCAAAATGTGAAATTTATGCTTCGATATGAAGAATTGTTGTTTAATGTAATATTTTTTTCAATCCAATTTTGAATTTTCACTAATTTAAAAATATTTTTTCATTTTATTTCATCAAAACTTCTATGTATACTGAATTTTATTTGTATCATATTTGTGATACTTAATATTTTATAAATAAATAATTTTTTTTATGATTAATGTAAAATATTTTTGTAAACTTGAGTGCTTTTACATGTTAATTAAAATAGAAGTTTATATAGCATAAACCTTTTTTAGTATTGTGTAATTGATGTGCTTAATATATATATTAAAAATGCAAGTAAAACTATTTTTCCACTTTTCTTTTGAATATAAAGTAAGAAAATGAGTTATATTTAAAGGAAAATGGAACATTTTTACTGATACTTACATTATTGTGGTGCACTTTTTCAAATAATCTTTGGATGCTAGTTTGATGTCCTGGGTCTACACACTAAGTTGTTGTTTATGTTCGCCAAGATGGGCGATAACATTACAATATGGTTACCTTGATATTTTTAACATCTGGCAATGTGGTTGCCATGGGGATAACGTATATTATAAATAATTTTTATTGGCTTTTTCTCATGGTAACCCTATTAATTTCAGATGATTTTAATTCGATTTTTATCACAATTTAACCATTGTAATTGTATTTGCTCTATCGGGTGGATCCTAGCAGAGCACACTTCTTGGCAACAAAATTTTTGGTGCAAAAAAATTTGACGATAAAGTTTACAATATGGTAACCCTGCAAAGTTCAGTTAATAGTATCCCTATTCGGACCGGATTGTTTGAACAGCGGTCATTTTTTTCCTGATGATCAACTTGAAGACGTGTAAGATTTTTCTAGAAAGCTAAATTTGAGGAATGAGTGGATTTTTTTTTTAAATGAAACAACTGCTGAAAGGATATTTGTTAGAGAGAAAGGGAGATGCGTTGATAAATTCAATTTGGACGATGATTTTTCTCACTATTGCATCTTAGAAGCAACGGTTTTTCTGTTATGTTCTTGAAGCCATTATGGAAACCACGTTTTCTTTTTTGAAGCTCGACAAATGGATATTTTTTCTTTTGAATGAAAGATGTAAGAAAGAAATACTTGCTTTGTGAACGTTTGAAAATATTTCGGTAGGTATGGATGTCTGAAATATGAAAATAATTTGTTTTTGAGAGAAATGGGGATCGTTAGTTCATCAGCCTAAGGCATCATTCATATTGGATTTCTTTTCCCACTGTAGCGTTTTAGAAGCGATGCTTTTTCAGTTTTTCTTGTTGAAGCTGTTTTAGAAACCACGTTTTCTTCGTAAAAACACGATGGATAGATTTTTTTTTTCTGAATAAAAGGTAAGAAAGTAATGCTTGTTTTTTGTGTGAATGAAGGATTGATAGAATCTTGTAATGGATGCTCGAAATTTGCATTTAATTTCTTATTTTATGTTTCCTGTGTTGTCCGTTTTGGAAACCACGTTTTTCCGATGTTTTTCATCTCTTGACGCCATTTTGAAAACCACGTTTTTCCCTCTTGTTTACGTCTCTGACGCCATTTTGGAAAACGCGGTTTTTTACTTGGCTTCATTTAGCGAAAACATTTTGTCGCCAAATACAGCAGTGTGCTGTGCTAGGATTTTACCGCTCTATCTTGCAAAATAAAACAATCTTCTGTTTTAAATTGTGCTATTTTCGAATACGAATATTTCTAATATAATAATTGAGTACTCGGATATTTTTTTTTAAAGAATGAGTGTTGTATTTTTGATTATTGCTAAAAATATATATCGTCTATTTTTACTTTAAAAAAATGTTTTTTTAACGTTCCTTGTTCGATGAAATTCCTTGAAGGAACTTGCAGTTTTTGGAACATTGCACATTTGCAGTACTTTTTATTTGATATTCATCATTAATTTTAATTTACATTATGTAATTATTTTATTAATAATATAATATAAAAGATTATTATATGTGATAATCATGTAGTGTTCATTATTTGTAATAATTGTTTTTAATTATATTTCTTATAACTATTAAATGTGTTATTTATAATTATGTTATTTATTTTTAAGTATTATTATGTTATTTATTTATTATGATTTGTTTATTTATAGTTATTTTTTGTTATTTATTTATAATTATGTTAAATGAGTATTCTTATGTATGCTTCTTATTACAATACGATGAGGTTACTCTTTTTTCATAATTATTTAATTATATTATATGATTTTTATATAAAATAATTATTGTTAAATCATACTATATGAATATATAATAATTATTACTATATTATATTACATGCAATAATTACTATAAAATTATATTATAAGATTATTTATTGCATAATATTACTATTAGTAAATATTTTTTTAGATAATATTGATATTCATTTTTTATTAATTGTGGTTATTCTCAATCTCTTTCTATATTCTTCATTTGAAATCGATTTCACTGTATGTCAAAAGTTCTTTAAAATTATTTTCCTGATGATCTCTTACCACTACGCCTTTATCTTGGATTCCATTCCAAAGACATGCACTGCTTGGCGTGATTATTTACTGCGCCAAGCAGCGTTTGACGCGTAGACCCAGGATATCAAACTAGTTGCAATCCATCAACATTTCTCGTAATCTATTCATTTTGTAGTCTTAAAAAATAAGTATTAGTTTTTCATCTTGTTAGAACCCAAAAAACAAGACCAGACAATTTCTTTGAAGTATTTCAATTTCATTGAATATTTCCATTTCATTGAATATTTCCATTCATTGTTTTACATATTGCCATATAAATGAAGAAAAAAATTATACTTTTTAGATAGTTGATAATATTTCATATTCACTAAATTTTACACTTTTTGGCCTTCTTTTACATCTTTACACATAGATTGCTCATTTTTATGCATTTTTGAAATATTTCCATTATTTCCTATATATCATTCTTTTATTTTCACAAGGACTGGAAAATAAGTTGACAAAAATTGGAAAACTCATTGACTTGTAAATTTTTAAAAAAAATTGTTTGTTTTCCCCCCTGCATATCATGCCTTAATAGCTTTTATTTCCTAACTATTTCTTAGGTGCAGTTTCATTAAGTAAGTCCTTTTTCAACAGCATCTGATGGCAGTAATGATATCAACTACAAATTATATTCCATTGTGGTCACTTACTTTGATCTTTCAAAAAGTCTAGTTCAAAAAATTGTCTCTTTGCAATTCCTAATTAGATGGTGAATATTTTCCAATTTAGAAAATATTAACTTAATTGCATTGGATTAATTTAAAAATTGTGGAAAAATCTTTGAAAATTTCATTTTATTTTTGGCAGATAATGCTGTAGTTGTGCTACTGCATAGCCTATTTTAACCAAAAAAAGAACTTACAATAAGTATGCGTTGATTATGTCATTTAATATATTTGGCATCTGATAAGATTGCTGTTTCATTTTCTTTAAAAATTGATGAAATGCCCATAAATGTAATTTTATCTATAAAACTTTCAAAATTTGCACCATAAAAAAACTTCAGAAATTTTAAATCATTCATGTACTTGGTGTTTATCGTTTAGTAAAGTAAGTAAATAAAATAAAAATAAATATATCTGTCCAGATATTTTTATTATGCTATTTTTCTTAATATTTTAAAAATATTTGTATTATTTTAAAAATTTGCTTGAAATATCATTCACAGAATTTTTTTTATTATTGTCATATTCAAAAGTTGGCAGGTATGGGATTTATATTTTTTGTTCCATTTTCTTATTTTTATTTACATTTATTTCTGAAAGATGGGTAAAAATATGCCAATTAAATTTTCCAATGAATTGTTTGAAAGAAAATATTTGAGATACAAAGTTTTTTTCTGGTCTTTTCTTTCCCTTTCAGAAACTTTTTTAGGAATAATGATATATTCTGACAACTCCCCCCCCCCCCATTCATTTCTATTGACATTGATAACTATTTCATTGTGTAACTGATTTTAATAATTTCTTGCTTTTTAAGATGTAACTACATTGGTTATATATTTCTTTTCTGTAGAACTTGGTAAAATAGTAGATATTTTACTTTTTCACTCACTTTATCAGTTTAAAATAGCATACAAGAATTGCTTCTTAATCATTTAGATGAATAAGCAATTTGTTCTGATGAACAAGCAATTTTCTAATTTTAATATGCTTAAGAGTACAAGAGTAGCCAGTTAATAGTTCATTTAAGTTTTAAACTCAATATATTCCTATCCAAAATATTGGGAGGTAACAATATAAAAGAAAAAGTTGCCTCTTTATAAAATATGTATCATGCAATTAAAGAGGAACCCCTTCCATTTTTCTGACAACATTTCTTTGATTCTTTTCCCTCATCACTTTAAATTTAGTCAAAGTTTTAGAGTATTAACCTTTTAGACACCGCACTATGATTGAAAGGTAACATTAACTAAATTTTGATAAAAATCGAATTAAAATTGAAACATAAGATCTATAAAAGAAAAAAAAATTTTTATAGATTTTTAGCATGTTCCAAAAATGGAACATTGGCAGGTACCATTAAGTTTTTTCACATGTTTTTTAAAAGTACGATCAATGACATTTAAATTCAAAAATCGGTTATTATATACATTTTTAAGAAGTAGTATCTTAACAAGAGGTGTCATTAAACATTTCCCAACGGGGTTTCATCATGCCCCACCCCCTGGTGTAGGGGGGGAGGGGCATAATACCAGCCAAACAATTGAAATGGGCCTAAAAAAATCTAAAATTAAAATGGGGGAAAAGAACTAAAAGTTTGCGTATGAACGAGAGAAATCCATAATTTTTTCCCTGCAGAGTTTTTTAAATGTACCCCGATGGGGAGAGGGGGCAGGTTCCCCGATGGGTGTCCCCTGTTTGCGCACATCTGAAGTAAACTTTTAAATATAATTCCAAAATAAAGCAGATTAAGTTGAAAATATAATTTATACATTTCAGAAAATTGCAATCGCTTATTAAGAAACAATAAAGGAAAACATCAGTAGGACAAAGAAATAAACAAATAACCTTCATATCAAAATTCTCAAAGCTATAGTATAATAAAGCAAAAAAAAAAACTAGAAAAATACAGATTTACCAAAATTCTTTAAAATGAGAAATAAAGACAAAATATATTGTTTTTTCTTATGGGTTTTTTATGTCCTAAACTATTTTTATTGTCCATGTATAGCTAGGAAAACATTTCTCAAGCAATCTTTTTTCGCACTTGAGGCATTATTTCGTTGTGCTTTTCTGACATACAGGAGGTATTTTATCATCATCTATGCTTGCAGAAATTTTGATTTTGCAACAAACATCTACTGGTAGAACAGACTGAAAAGTATCTTCATCGATATTTTCCTCGTCAGTAAATCACCCACTTTCTTCTAGGGGAAATTGACAAATATTAATAGGTTCTTTTCATCTGATAGTGTATAAAAATATTCCAAAGCCTCTTCTACAGTCCGGAATGGCTATGAATGTGTCATCTTATCAGCGTAATGGATATTCACTAACTGACATAACACAAAATAATACAAAACCTTATTATGTGACGTTCTTCTCCAAATAAGGCATACGCTACATCTAACTATCAACAAACGGACGTGGTAGTTACTTTTGCTGCAGCTAAGAAATTCACTTGAGATTGTCCAGAAACGGTTGAAAGGGGGGCGGGGGGAGTTGAGAGAGGGAGCCGAAACGAAAGTCAAGTCATAAATATTTTCTTCCGACACATACTATAAGTGTTTTTAGCATTCAGAAACCTTTCCCACTTTTATGTGAACTGTAAACATAATAACTGCCTTGTGTGAAAAAGTATACCTTTACACGCCAATGTTCCATTTTTGGAACATTGAAATTTCAAAACCGATAGTAAAAAAATAATGATATTTTTTATGATATCTTGCAGTCTATAGTTAAAATGATTATTTTTAGTTACTTTTACCAAATAATAAAAATATTTTTTAAATTTTGAATTTTATATGAATTTTTGAATTTTGCCCGATCAAAAGTAGAAAAAAAGGCATTATTTAGAATTTTTTCTCAGAGAAACTTTTTAATTTAGCAACAATACTTCAATTTCAAAAAATTAATCCATACTTTTTGTCTTCAAAATAATTTTTATGGAACAATATGAATAAAATTGAATTTTTCAGAAAATTTCAAAGTTGATGTTCCAATATTGGAACATTGGCGTGTAAAAGGTTAATAGGGTTAAATATATTGTTTTATAAATTGTTCAAACACCCAACAATTTAAATTTCCTAAAAGAAAAAGGCTTGTTGTGGTATTAATATTTTTTTAAAGGTGCTCTGAATTATTCAGCTTAGTTACCATTGGTTTTTAATGTGTTGAGAAAATTAACGTTAAATGCATGTAAAAATTTCTTTTAATATAAGTTAGAATCATTCATTTTTAGAAAATTGAATTCATATTAAGAAATTAAGATCTATTATATATGACTTCAGTTATGTTTCTACTGTGGCAGATTCACCTTGCAATTATTGCTTAATTCTACAGTAATCACAATAAGGTTTCCTCTTATTTATGTTGAAAAATAAATATGAGAGGTCATATTTGTTTTGATATATCCCATAGTTATTTTAAACATATTTCAGTTATCAGTGATAATTAACTGATATTTAGAAAAATGTAGTATAAGTGTACAGTTGTCAATTTAAAAAAAAAAACAGAACAAAATTTATATCAATGTTAATTCAAAAATAATAAAATTAACATGTTAATAAATTAATTTTAATTAACTTAATAACATTTTAAAGATTTTTTTCCAGTATTGATATTTTAACATTCCACTCAAAAATTGTCAATATAATTAGAAAGAAAGTTTACATTTCAAATCTTACAAAAGTCTTTCAAAATATTTTTGCAATAAAATATCTTTTTTTAAACTTTACGTTTGTATGATACACACACATTCCTTTATAAAAAAAATTGTATTAAAATTAGAAAGTTCAATATTGTACTGCAATTTTCAAATTTTTGTATTTTTGCTCTAATTACTGATATTACTAGAAATAATTTAACATTGACAATATCCATTTAGATCTTTATATTAACAAACTTCTAATAATTATGATATAAATTTTGAATTTCTGCTGTTGAACACAAAGAAATGATTATTGCTGTCTACAGTGAAGAATAGCAAAGTTATAATTTGTACCTCTTTTTTTTCAGCAAAATCTACATAAAACCTGAAGCAAAATTCATTACCTTAAAATGAATTTAAAAGTTTGATTCATTCAGTCAAAAACTTTTTATAAAGTCCATTCATTCCATCAGTTAATCATATCAACTTTAAATCTGTCTAACTGTATTACAGAATACATGTCATCAAGTGTACATAATATTAATGAAAATATTGAGGTAAGATAACCTACACATACTACTAACTAAAAAATTTATGAGTGAAAGTTTTTTTAAGAATTTCAATAAACAGTGACTTATATTTGTACTACTTTGAATTGGATAAAATTAAAAATGCTCATTTATTTGTACCAAAAATCACCTTTATAAAATTGTTAGATTTATAATTATTTAAATATATCTGTAAATAAAAACTGTTACGTGCTTCATAGAGATGTTTTCTCTAACATCTTGGCTGAACGACTTGTTGAATATTCCAATAAAACAATAGGATAATGTGGGTGTACAACTGATCAACTATACAAGATTAGACAGATACTTGAAGAGACCAAAGGATATGGCATCGATACGTATCACCTGTTCATCAATTTTAAAACAGTTTATGGCAGCATTGGTAGGGAGAAGCTGTTTGAAGCAATGTTGGAGTTGGGAATACCCAAGAAAGTAGTTAACCTGATAAAGATGTCCTTTAATAAAGTGAAATGCAGAAATAAGTTGGGGGCAGAAATTTCTGTTTCCAACTTTGAAAAAGGATTAAAACAAGGAGAGGCTCTTTCATGCCAATTATTTAACCTTGCCCTTGAAAAAGCAATAATAGACTGGCATACAAACACTCAAAACCACAATGTCTGTACAACTGTTAGCATAATCAGATGTTATAAACATAGTGGGTAGAACAAGAATAGAGTGATTGTTGAAGCGTTTCGTGCACTTGAAGTGACAGCAAAAAAAAGATGGGTTTGACTGGCAATGAAGAAAAGACAACGTTAATAGTCCAGTCATATTAGGGTTTCTCTGAGGAATGAGAGATAATAAGCTGAAAACTTGTATAGACCTTTATTTTGTCACTCTACATGTTGTCTCATAAAATCTCGTGTCCGCGTCTTAAGATATTCAAGGTCATAGGTCAAGAAAATCGGGGGTTTTGCAAATATCTCGTTTCCTATGGCTTTAATGCTATTTACATTTACTATAAATATTGTAGAGAATAAAGTGTTCTATAACTTTAATTGAAACTTTTTTTTATACATCAAACCGTTTTTGAGATAGAGGGCGCTGAACACAGAGCACTTAACTATCTACAGTATAACGCAAGGTCAACCATTAGTCACATGATATAATACGCTGTTTAAAGTCTATAAACCTTAAAAATATACATAATTAGAAACATTTGGCATTTTTATTTATTATTGCATTACATAAATAATAGTTTTCATTCAGCAAGTATTTCTTTTATAACACTTACATGTTCGCGTAGCTCAAAAGTTGTTGACAGATATTCTTAAGTTATTTTTTTAATTATATTCTATTATTACATACACTAATTACATTTAAAGTAGTGAAAAATATAAAGCAAGTAATTTCTAATTATATTTTTATTTAGAAATATCGTTTTATATAATTATTACAATCAAAATTAGGATGTGTGAAGAGGTTTCACAAAAATTTTAATAATAAAACGAACATGAATGTTATTTTTCTTCCTCTTCTTCATTGTCTTCCGGTCACTCGAAAATTTCCAATTCATTCTCATTATTTTCGCTGTGAAGGGTATTTGTCTGCAAATCTAGAAGGATTTCGGGATCAAAAGTATAATCTTCATTGAGATTGCTCTCGTGTCGTGAAGCATAGAAGCAAGCTTGCCCATTATACTGGCCACAAGCGGAAGAACATTGCAACCCCGATTTTCTACATCTACAGCGTGAACCACGACCATTTTTGCAGTTGCAAAATATTGTATTGAGTAATTCATCTGGAGCATGCAGTAGTATTGTTGTAATCGATTCCAAGAATTCATTCCGCAGAATCCAACCACATTCCTGGGGTTCTAAATCATTCCCTAACCAAATTTGAACTTGATAATATACGCTGCTGATGTGTTGATGAGCCTCTGTACTTGTTGGTGGAAAATTGGATAACTGCACGGGTTTATTGAGCTTTGTTGACTTCATGAATTGAGTTGTTGTCGTGTCCTTCCCGCAGGGAAGGAATGAATGTTGCCATTTCTGATGAAATTAGTGTAACGAAGATTATCAATACTGTTCTCAGATTTTGGGGCATTGTATATCGGCAACTCATCTCCATTTTCATGCAATGTTTGTACAGGACAGTTTTCTTCTTGGAATACTTGAATTAGTTGATCTAAATACGGAACATTCTCTAATATTCTAATGTAAAAAAATTTTCTATTTTTTAAAAAATGCAGATTTTGTGTCATAGCCACTAAATGCGTGCAGAAATAAAATGTGCTTTTTTACAATGAGGATATTTATCAAAACGTTTGGAAGAGTATTTTTGAGTTTTAACATTCCATTTGCTAACTTTTTTTAAAGAACACTTCTTAATGTGCTTGAATACATCCAATGAAAATGACGAGCAAATCAATATCTTCTACTATGACGGCAGTCCTGTAATGTTCCGATTCTTCAATAGCTGTTTCTACGATAAGGAAACCGTGCGACGTTAATATTCACTCACTACGATAAGAACATCTGCATCATCTCTGACCTGTTTTGTCGTGATATCAACAAACTCTGATTTTCCAATCAACATCTTAATAAAATATTTTTTATTACATCAGTTCGACAAAAATTTCTCTTGGCTAATTGATACGATAATTGTTTCGTCGAAACAAACTTCATTCGATTTTGAAAAAGCAGCAGTTCTTAGCTGTCTCATTGCTTTTATGTTTTTGCTATAGTCCGAGTATCCATCAAATACAACTACAATTTTAGAATCATAATGTTTTTGTAAATATTTTACGTATTTATCAAAAATTATCAAAAAAGTATCGTCTTTACTCCATACGACGCAATGCAGAAGAAACCCACCATCGATAATGTCCGTTACATTATTTTCATCAAAGTCGAAATCGACAGGAGTCATATTGTCATAATGTCAATTTCGTGGTATTTCACATGCCCTAATTATCAAATAAAAGAGATGGATATGGACTTAGTTCATATTGGAGATATTCTTGAATATTGCATTCTAACTGTTTGCTTTCAGTTATTGTTTGGAAGAGTAACAATAGATCAATTGAAACTCTACAACCTTTAATTTTGACAGATTTGTTGACAATCGAAAGCGGTAAAACCTTATCGGATCGTTTTAACTTTTATTTCATTAAATTTTTAACCAGTTATCTTTACCAATGATTCTAATCCGATTTCATGGGCGTTGTGACAATTAATTTGATCATTCCCAACCATTACAGAAGCTAAAGATACCAATTATTGCTTATTTAGAAAGAGATTATGAAGTGTAAACCATTCAACTAGTTTACTTACATCAGTATTATCTCTTTTTACTCTTGAATCCTTAGCATTAACGTGCAGTAGAGTTTAAAGAAATGGTATAAAACTTCTCCATCTCCTCACAAATTGTATTTGTAGCGTACATAGCAAACGCACATTTACATAAAACACTTTCTTGCGTACTTCGACAGCGACATACTCCCCTTCTGGCTTCATAGATTTCATTAGACTTTGTTCGATAACCATATCTGTTCATGCACCAGAATTAAATTTCTCTGTTAGATTCACGGTGAAGAATCCATTTTAAAAGTCTGTCCACCCATTGTATTTTAGAAATCGATCATATCTTGAAGATATAAATGTGCAGACTTAGCATGCAAAAAATGACCACTAGCATGAAAATACAGCAGCATTCTTCGTACAGCATTAAGATGTTTTTGAAAAGTCCCAGTCTTTCAGCACGAATGAAGTCGAGTGCTATTGATACAATTTCGAAATATTGTACCCATAATTGTTCTGTAGATCATCGAGCTTTTAATTCATTTAGTTTATTCTGAAATGGATCAATAAATAAGTTTGAGTTACCTACACACTCTTCAACACCTTCATAGGAAACATTTCGGCAATTGATTTATTCAGTTAACTCATTTAACACACAATCTTCAATCTTAATGTCTTCGAAGATCATCATTGATGATGCAAGTCGTAATAATGTATGACCTCTGATACTTCTTGAATAAGCGTAACCATTCAACATTTTATTGACTTAATTTGTAGCATATATTTTACCTAGAGCTTCTTTGAGTCCACTTCTGTCCATTATATATCCTATGGATCCAAGAAAGGACATGAGCATATGTGAAATCCTCTTAATTTAACAACTATCTTACAAAATTCTGAGTTAGTATCTGATGCAGCAACTATTTCATGAGCTTTAGAGTAGAGAGTTTGATCAAAAGTAATTAAACACGTTTTTTGGCCATGTAACTTGGCAATATTTGCAACACAATGTAAAGTAGTATGAATTGTGTCAACTTCAATGGCAGGATGATCAATAAAAGGAAGAAACATAACCTCAGATGTAGAAAAATCCGTATTATATTTAGTGAGCTGTTCGAGAAAGCCATTCCACCAGGAAACGATGAAATATTTTATGCACAGATAAGGATTATTAAAAAAATATACTTGATTAAAGAAAACTATTAATAAATGTAATGTGATATTTAATAAAAAATGCCAAATGTTTGTAACTATATATGTTTTTAAGGTTTATAGACTTTAAACGGCATATATCATGTGACTAATGTTTGACCTAGCGTTATACTGTAGATAGTTAAAGTGCTCCGTGTTCAGCGCCCTCTATCTCAAAAACAGTTTGATGTATATAAAAATGTTTCAATTAAAGTTATAGAACACTTTACAATATTTATAATAAATGAAAATAGCTTTAAGGCCATAGAAAATGAGATATTTGCAAAAACCTGATTTTTTTTACCTTGAATATCTTAAGACGCGGACACGAGATTTTATGAGACTTTTGAGACAACATTTAGAGTGACAAAATAAAGGTCTATACAAGTTTTCAGCTTATTATCTCTCATTCCGCAGTTGACCCTTTTTTTTTACTAAGATGACTGGGCTATAATGGCAGTCTGAATCGGGGACCATTGACAATAAATAATTATTTTTTAATGACAGTATTTTCTATCAATTCAAATATTTATGTACAATTGTAAATAACAACAATGATATAACAATCGAAATTAAAAATAGAATCAACATAGCTGAATTACTATGGTTTGAGAAATCAATTTAAATCTAAATATATGTGCAAGGAAACAAAATTACAACTGTACAAAAACTTTTAAGACACATAGCTTTATGTGGCAGTGATTGCTGGACAATGCAAAAACTGGATGAGGAAAACTTATTGATTTTTTAACAAAAATTTAATTGTTGGAGCAGTGAGGGAAAATAGGGTCTGTAGAATACTTTACAATTTTGAATTACAAATTTAATTAAAGTAAGCAAGGCTTCACCGGCTTGGCGATATATTCAGGTAGGATAACAACAAGTTAATTAAGCAAATAGAGTTTTTGAATCCAGAAGGCAAGAGAAGAGGCAGACCCGACTCAAGATGGCTAGACAATATAAAAAAATGCTTGCAAAACATCGATGGAAATAATGGCAATAAGCAGATCAAGATGGTTTAGACTGAGACAGCCTTGGCTGGGAATCAACTGTAGCGCTTAAGAAAACATAAAAAAAATATTTTATCAAATACTGTTATATTTCTGCACATAATGCATACTCAGGCATAATGCTAACCTGTAATTTCAAACTAGATTTTTTTAATTTTCAGGCATATTTTCTTTGTCACATGCGTTCTTTTTTTGTGTGAAGAAACCTTATAAGTACATGTTCAAGGCTCTTATCTTTAAAAGTCATTCATTTGAAGGAATTTTCCAACACTCGAACAGTGATGTACTGAGTTGACAAGCAATTAGGAAAACTATGTTTTAAGGGAAAATATTTGAAGTCTTGAATAACTGTAAGCACTGGGGTTGGATGCAAATGTGCTTAAGAATGTTATTCTAAATTTTTGAGAAGGAAAACTTGGGCATTGCATTTGTTTTTTCTTTCTGCTTCTCCAGTCATTTGAAGTTGTGATTTTGAAATGGACATTGAAGGATTTAGCGAATCAAATTTTCTTTATCTAAAATACAATTAATCTAATGTTTCCCTTAGTAGCAAATATGGGTCCTGTAAAATGAAACAATCGCATAACTGTTTAAAATGCGGTCATTCAATTTATGAAAGAAATTGAACTTGTGCTGTAAGCAAGGTTATTTGGTGCTGTTAAAAGCTCCATACATGAGTGGAAGTTAAATGTACGCAAAATGATGAATATGCCAAAGAGTAATTATTAATATGCTCTAACATGTATTGAATTTGCTTCTCTGTATTTCTTCTCAAAATTACCTTTTTGATTTTTGTTCCGAAAAATTGTGCATGCATTTTGTAAATATTATTCTTGTATTTTGAAAAGTTATCTTTGTTTCAAATCCTTTACTTTTAATTAAAGAGTAATGTGTGCTTATAAAAAGATTTAGATTTATTCTAGATTTCTTTAAAAAAATATTGTTTGCAGGTAAAAGTGGAATTCCAATAGAGGATGTAGAAGATTTCTATTTGTTTATGAAGGAAAATTGTCCTCATTTGGTATTGGAGGGCTTAATGACTATTGGATCTCCTAATCATGATCTTACAAAAGGGCCAAATCCGGATTTTATAGCCCTTATAGAATTGAAAAAGAAGATTAAAGATAAATATAAGGATAACTTGAATTTAAGTATGGGAATGTCTCAAGATTTCCTGCATGCTGTAAGTTATTTTTAAGAAAAATGTTTTGCTCATTTCTGAATTAATTGCTTTATTAATATTAATGTTTTGTTCTAAGTAGAAAAGCACATATATTTTTAGATGATGGCTTGTTTAAATAAAACACGGAACATTTACAGAGGTTTGTAAATTTAACAAAATCAAAATAAAATAGCATGTAGCATGGAACCCTCCATGCATTTTTAAGAAAATTTCATGACTTTTACATACTTGAATTTTTTTTCAATGTAGTTTAGTGGGATGGCTTAGATAGGAGCTAGGGAAATGATTACGAATAATTTCCCTAATTTCTAAACTTGAATTGTATTCTTTTTAATTTAGAAGAATTTTTATATATATACAGTCGACTCTCGATAATTTAAAGTTGAAGTGACCAATGAAAAACTTCGAATTATCATGAAAGTGAGAAAAAACTCTGAATTTTTTTTCTAAAACATTTAAATTTTAAACTGTGTAATATAACAACAATTACATATGTATAAAATTACTTAAAAATATTTTTTTAAAGTACATATTATGCAGTATAAATATTATACAGAAGTTAAAAGTCATGTATTAAATGAATACATTTATGAAGTAATTCTCGAACAGGAGTCTTTCACGCCCCACCAAATCTTTTCCATACATCACTGGAAATAAAATCGTTTTGCATTCGGTTCCCTCAAATACTGTCCCCAACACTATTGGTTCTTCAAAGCATAGTCCAGTCCAGCTCGTGTCCTATTAGGTTTCTCATTTTATAAAACACATAAATGTGCCATAAATCTTTGTTAGTTTGATGCAAAAAACACAATTTTTGCCTGAGGAGCTGGGAAACACAAAGAAGGGATAACAGACAGACTGTCATCGAAGAGGCTATGGTGCAGGGGAGACATGCAGAGACAATACAACACAAAAGATGTAAGCCCCAACTTTTGTTGGCTACAGGACTCTACATGATTTGAGCATTCGAATTGTGGAGTTTTATAACTTCAAATTATCGCATGTTGTAGTCTGGCCAGCCACAGATTTTACATCAAAATATTGAGTGTATCAAAACGTACTGTTTTAGTTTGAAATATCGAGTTTTTCTAGGGGCTGAGCATATACTCTGAATTAGTGAGAGATTTGTATTATCGAAGGTTTGAATTAGCGAGAATCGACTGTATTTAATAAAATAAATTCATCATTTATGTGATACTTCTAGTAGCCAATTATAAATCACAGGAATAAAAATTTTCAGAAAATTCCTAGATACTAAAAATATTTATAATTGCCCCCCCCCCCCAAAAAAAAAACATTGCTGGGATTAAATAAAAGTTTGAAAGACATTCTATTAGCATTATATGGTACATAAGTCATATCTAAAAAAAATTTAGTTATTTAATTTTTGTGGTATAGTAATTGCTCCATTTACATGGTAATTGATAAAAACAGCTTGCATGGTATCATTCACTGTCACTGTATACTATACTTTAGCTATTAAAATAAATTGGTTTGGGGAATTCATTCTGACTATACAATCAAGCAACATTTTTTCTTATTTTTTTTTTACTATTATAAAAAATTTAAATCTTGACTTTTAAACTTATGTCATTTTCTTCAACATTTTGCTAACAGCATCCTTTGTTGATAGCATTAATTATTCTTCTCGCAAATTGTTTGCCTCTCTAGAAATGTCAGCAACATAACTGTATACCTGAATGTAAAATAAATTGCACTTAGGAATTCTCAAATTTCAAATGTTACATTATGTTTCACGATGACTTTTGAGTTCTGGTAGCTAAAAAAAAATCCAAATGAATGGAGTTATTTCTGCATTTTTCCCATTCTAACTGAATATAACTTAAAATCTTTGTATGTATTTTTTTTAATTCTGATTCAAAAAGAAAAAAAACTGTTGATTGATGCTGTTTTACTGAAATATAAATCATTTCTGGACAAATATTTTACAGTTTGAATTATTTGCTTAAGAAATATAAAGTTTTGTTTTATTGTACAAGTATTCCTTTTGTTTTCGTCCGAACGGATTTATTAATAATACTGAAGTTTCTATTGTAATTATAATTAAGTGTACGAAAATGCTCCTTTTCACGAATTCTATCCTAGATAAGCAGGTTTCCTTGCTTGAATCCGTTTTGCTTTTATGATGTAAAAGTACTTACTAATTGGGCTAGCCAAATACAAACTTTGCTTGGAATATAAATCCCTTTGCCATGACAAAAGTTTCTTTCGTTAGTCAGATTGCTTCCCACTGAGGAAATTCAAAAATTAACTTAGTGAGTGAAATTTAAAATCAGTTGATCATTTGTCACTAGGACAGGGACGGCAAGTAGAATTTTATCAAAGTGCCAAAATAAAATTCAAACGAAAATTTTTCCAAATGCCAGTAGCTTATATTTTTAGCCATAGTACCAATATATCGGTATTGGTTGTAGGGACCATGGGATGGCAACTGATTTTCCAAGTTTTGCCAACCTGAACATTGCCGATATTATCTGATGTTAATATTATTCGAACCTGGCTGAGAGAGAGGCGGTAACAGGAGTTGGTTAGTGCCAAACTCAGACTAAACGAATCCAATTGCCCCAAACAGAATTTAATCAGGTTTAGCTACTAGACTATCGTCCCTCTTTTTTTTATAGTACTGAATGAAATCCAATAAATTACAATAGACTAATCTTAAATATCCATTAAAATACTAAAAAAATAGGCATACTAATTTTTCGTTAATGGTCAAGACTACACCACACAAACCAAATAAATGGACAACAAATTCCTGACAGCAGTGCAAAAAGACAACAGTACAGCCCATTTCAGGCACTCTAAAATTTTTGTAAAGAATAAATAAAATCATTAGAATTTTTTTTAATTTACAGGGAATGCAAATATTCTTAAAAAATCATTCATGAAAATGCTCAATAATGATCCTTAATATATTATTTTTATGAAATTAGTTCTATCACCATAAGTGTGCAGAAAAAAAATCAATTAGCAAATAAAAAGAAAAAAATTAAATAATTTAACTAAAAATAAATTTGAATTCTAAAAATAAAAATTGTAAAATAATTAATGAATTTTTTAAAGTTATTTCATACAGTTTTTAAATATTCATTATAAAGATATTTTTATAAAAATATTAAATGGATAGTTTTGTTCAATTTTGTATTAAATGGATACAGCAGGAATGTATAATAGTTTACAAAGTTTTTATAGTTTTTCTCACTTTGCTATTATAAGGATCTATTTATTGTGTATTGCATACAGTAAATCGATTATTTTAACAGTGTATTTGGTATTCATGTTGGGGAAATATTTTATTCAATTTGTTGCTGCAATTTTCAAATGCTGCACAGATTAGTTTTGTTCTATAATTTTAAGATTGCAAAGGGAATAGTAGGATAATTTATGCTAGCTAAGGAGCTAAAGAATGGCTGGATAACTTATACTAGCCTTTCAATCGTCTTTGTGACCCTTAAAATATTTTTACTAATTTGGTTGGAAAGACATTAAAAGCTCATTCACATCAAGGCAATAAGTAGTGAGCAGTGAAGTTGTTTCCAATCGGAAGCCTTTGTGCTAGGGAGTTAAGAAATGCTGTTGACTACATCCTTGCTGCTTACTGCCTTGGTTTGTTTGATTCTTAATATTTAAAAGCTAAAGTTTTCTCATGACACCAATATAATTGTTTCCTACATGTTTCATCTGCTTACTTATTTATACCTGTTCTAGAATCTTACCATACCTATGTCCAAAAATTTATTCATTTTTACCAATACCTAAAAGAGCTAATGTTATTTATTTACTTTTTCTGTAATTATAGATTGAACTTGGATCATCTTATGTCCGGATTGGTGAAAGAATTTTTGGAAAGAGAAAATAATCTCTGAATATCTGTACATTTCAAATTCAGTTTGTGTACTTTTACAATTATGTATTTTAATTACAATTATGTATTACAATAATTATTTATTTATTGATATCATAAATAAAATTATTTGAGCTTTTAGAAATTGTGCAAGATTTACTTAGTTTTGTGCTTTGTTGACTAAATCAAAATTTATTTTCTCCGATTTACATTTAAAAAAAACTGTGCACATATTTTACTTGCACTAACTGGAATACCCAGAAATCTCTTTAATTGTTTATGAATTGATCTTTAAAGTTTTGTAAATCAGTGAGTAAATGAAAAATAGTACAAAATGTAGTCCGTACATATCACTGAACCAAAAGAGTGCTAAACCGATGCATATCTTTTTATTCTTAACATTTATAGACATTTTGAATTGATCTACTTGAGTCTACCTGAAAGTTCAACTGGCAACTGATGGATATTTATTGTAGAAGATTGCTGCCCAAAAGGAGTTGAGATTTTTGTTCTCTCAAGCTGCCACTGCTAGAGAATGTGCTATAACACTCCAGATGTTATGACTTTCCCAGAAAAGTTCTGCTATGCAACAGTGTTGTTACTTATGGAAAATTTATTGGGATGTACATATGCATACTATACACAAGCAAATCTTTTAAAAAGGAAAAAATCATGACCTAAAATCAAGAGTTATTGTCTTTCTTCAAAATCGACATGATGAATGGGAACATAAGCTGTGGTTACCATCTGTACTGCTGTGAACATTTTAAAGTGCGATGCAACAGGAAAAGAGTATCTGCTTGCCTGTAATTTCGATGAGACATGAAAACTGTAAATTTTGGCTTTGAAATCCCGAGCCTTCTTTGGTAATGAAAATTTTATATCAGAGATTATTCTTGCCAATTTCTTCAAGTATGGGTATTTGAAGAAATTGGCTTGAATTTTACTGAAATATGAATGAGTTGGAGGGAAATAAGATCTGAAAGGACTTTTTTTATGATAATCGATGCGGCTTAGCTATCCAGCATCACCCAGGTGATAATCTAGGTAACCATCTATCCCTTGAGAAACGCTGCAGTAGAAGACAGTCAAATTCTACCCAAAAAGGTATGAACCAAACTTCATTGCAACTTAGAGTTGTCTGATTACATTTGTAGTGGCAATTCTGAGCAATTTGGATTGTGTTTGCCCCTATCATACATATGTATAAACTTCTCTTTGGTCAATTCTCAGAAAGTAATACTAATATGTGTGGAAATGAAACATAATTAGAAATAAGGCTGGCCTCTTGTTGATATTCAGATTTTACTTTTGCTCAGGTAGCCAAAACTACGGGAGTGTTTCATTTAGTCTAATATGTGGGAGTCGAGTGTTTTATGGAATATAGTTTTTGGAAATTATTTCAGCTCTTCTGTAATTGTGTTTGCTTGTGATTATCTAGTAAAGAAAAAAAAATTGTTAAATGGAGTTTACGCTTTTTAATCAAATAGAAATTACTCTATTTGTTAAAAATTATTATTTGTTATTTATTTCTCTTAAGTACAATAATAGTGTGTATAAAAAGGAGCACTATTCTGTAGAAATGAAAATGCATTAAATGTGAGTTTTCTGTTTTCATACAAAAATTTTCATTTGTCCAACATTTTGTTCCAAGTAGAATAACAGGTAGGAAATGGAAAGTTATGAAATTAATACTTTTTAATATAATTCAGTGTTTTCAAATCCAGTAATTTATTAGAAAATTTCATCCTTTTTATGCTTATTTAAGTAATACTTTAAAATCAGTCATTTTTGTCTTTCAACTTTTATATATTAGAAAATTGCATTTCATTACAGTTTCTGTAATGTACTTTAGTTCCTTGATATTACATATGACAGAATTGTATATAATGTATTTGATATTCTACAAAATAAAGTATATTGTGAAATGAACCCGAGTTAGTTTTATTGTGGTGAGGGGAAAAATCAAGAGACATTGTGTAAAATGTAACCACAGTATCTCAAGGGTAACTATTCAACAGGTGCAAAATGAGCCTCAAATCCTGACTAAAAATACCTTAAGATTCACCTAACTGTTAAAAGACACTTTGACATAGCACCCAGTAGGTTGAAGCTTCGGAATAAGTCCAAACACTAGCAACACAGATTATTCATATGCATCCTCAATCTTACACACAGATTCTAATTTAAACAAATGTATAATCTCTAATTACTCTGACACCTAACAAATGTGATAATCTACTTTTATATTTCAGATCTCTAAATTGCAGTCTTAAGGTGGATATCACTATTCCTTCACAAGTGAAGTGATGTTTTTAAATCAAGCTAATAAAATAGATTTCTCCAGAGGTTAATTGAGAACCCACTTCAATTAATTTGATTAATAATTATGATAGAGTACTTATGTTTGTTTTATATCCTAGAATTCAAATGCTATGATATACAAACAAATCTTAATACTTAAAAAAAAAAGCTGTAATCTAGGAACGAACCTAAATCTGGCATTGACTAAAACATTCCTTTTTGTAGTTTGCAAAGAGAAAAGAGTGATTTCTTAAATTCCTTTTATGAACATTTTAGCATGATATGGCATGTGTTTGACATTTATATAATTTTTTAAAATTTTATGAACTTAGAATATTATGGTTTTTAAGAACAAATTTTAATATCTGTCCATTCTATGTGTGCCAATTTTTCTATTTTTACATCGGTATTCAAAACATTTAAATTGTGACTTTTGCTTCAATTTTTGTTGTTCAATTTCAAAGTTGGTTTAATTATTTAAATAAGTTGAGCAAAATCGAAATACTTTTATTTTCATTGGGGAAAAAAATTGGCATTTTATAGCTTTCCACCACATAACTTGTTTAGGAAAAACATAGTTATCTAATGATAAAAGTGAAGAAAATAAAGAAGTTTTTCTAATTTTTTTTCTTCTTACATTCTACAAACTAATTCCAAGTTTGTAGAATTTTTTAAAAGATTAATGTATTTGTCCTCTTATGATACTTAATTGATCAATTTTCTGTTTAATCATAATTCAGGTAAAATTTCAATTTACAGTCACTTTTTCCAAGAATACTATCTTCAGGCAGTCAGAGAGAGGATGTTTCTTAATTTCTATTAGAATTCTGTATTTATTATATTGAAGAGTTATTTTCAATCCCTTTTTTTTAGCAGCAAAAAATAGTTTCCCATACTGTTCATGATCCATGAATGAGTTCTTTTTTTAAAAAAATTGCCAATTTATTTATTATGCTTTTTGAAAAGTTATAAGCTAAAAAAGTAAAATAATGAAGAAGGGAATTATACTGTACTATAGCTATATTTCTTCAAAATTACATCTTTAATTATTAATTAAAATACAGTGTGAAAGAATGCATAAGGGCTATCATCTTTCACTGAAGATGCTGCATCTGTAAAGGATGTAGGAAACTATCCTATTAGATCGAAGAATGATAAGGAATGAGATTTGTCTTGTTACGGTAATATATGAAAAATTATTCACGAGGAATTGTGCTTGTCAAAGGTGTCGACACTGGTTTCCGCGATTACTGACTTTTCCAGAAGCAAATACGGTGTGACTTATCAGGGGAGAAGTTGAATATTTCGGAGGAAGACAAAGAGAGGAACTAGGGATGCTCACTCATTTTGAGTCATAGTTTAGAAATCAAAGCGATGTATGTGGCTTTGAACTTTTTTCACGTCTGCCTTATTTTCCCGTTCTCGCTTCAAGTGACTTTATCTTATTCTCAGAGTTCAAGAAGCAATTACGGTGTTTGAGGTTTGATTTCTACAAATGACGTCATTTAAAAGGTGGAATACTGGTTTTCTACGCAATCTGCCGAGTTCTACAACAGCGGCCTTCGAAAGGTCAAGGGATGCTAGTAGAAATGTGTATTTCTGGATGAGGATTAGGATAGAAGTCTTGAGAACAAAAAAAATTATATATAATTAAGCTTCTATCTCATTTAATTTTAATAAATGAAATCAATTAAAACTTTACAATGCCTTCCTGTCTTTAGGACCATAACTTTTTTAAATATAAGTAACATATTATGCTTCCCGCTTTCTGCACATTTTATATTGCTTTATTGAAATCGTTTTCAAAAGAAAAAAATTTTGACATTTAATTTTTTAAAAAAAAATTGTTAAAAACCTCCTGTTTTAACAAAAAAGGGGTTACTTTTTTTGGCATTTGTGAATTTTATTCTCTATGTAAACTGTCTTATGTAAATATCAAAAGTTAAATCCTTGATATTTACATAATCAAAACTTTTAAGGTTTCTGAATCTCAAATTTCATTCCACTTTCTTGACAATTGTTTTACTATCGACTTCCATTTTATATAAGTTACTGATGAGTAAATTGGATATATGACTTAAATTAATGTGGATGCATCAAATTCAATGCTAGAGTTTTTCATCTGCAATTTAAAATTAATTTCTGAAATGTATGCAATAATTGTACAAAATTTAGATGTAAATGTTTTTTTTTCTTCTAAAAATGGGTAAGTACTAAGTTTTTACGCAAAGCAAACATGGAGTCTTTTTGATAATTTCTAATAAAGTTAAAATGTATATCAACTACTTAATTAGTTGTACTTAATTAGTATGTATTGCATATTATCATATTCAGTTTAGGTAACTATACCAAGAGTTAATCTCTTAAGGTGACATGTATATAATCACCTTGCAAGAATTCTAGATCGGTTTTGAATGCTATCGATTATTTTGAGGTGATAATAATTATAAAATTATTCTCTGATTTTATTAAAAGTATGAAAAATGGTTTAAGTAAATTATAAAGTTTTTTACTTCACTTTCTCCCTCTTATCATTTCAAGAGGGTAAATTTTCCTTTCCTACTGAAATCATTTAAGGTGGACTTCTAAATGTACTGAAAAGGTCAGGGTACTTTAACTTAATGAAATCACATTATTTGGATATGAAACTTTTGTTGAGAACGTAAATTACTCATATAAATCCACCTTGAAATGTAAAAATGTCAGAAATAGTCTAGAAAATTTTTTAATTACGAAAAATACATATATCTTTGCTTCCAAAATGCTCGGACGCCATGTTTGGCAAGCTTTATTGTAATGACTGCAGATGGCGCCACGTGTATGCAATCTACGTACAAAACTTTTAAAACATTACTTTAGAAGAAAATTGAGCATAAACTGCTTAAATACACATTAAGAATACTTTATTTTATGAAAAAGAATATTTTGCTACATGAATAATGATTTTAATCACTTCAGAAACACTAATTCTGCTTTTTTTATTTGAAAGGGGGAGGGGTAAGAGAATTAAAGTAACCCTAGACTACGTCATCAGATCACGTCATTGTTAGGGACGGGACCCTCTTCGTTGGAATGAAAGAAGGAAGTTCTGAAAATTTGTTTCCAAGATGAAACTGTCAAGTGACCTTGAGATAAGGTTGAGGAGGGGGGGGGGAAACACATGAATAGGATAGCTGTTTATTTCAGAAAAAGAATTACATATTTTTGTATTCAAAAATTTAAGGGCTCTTTTTAAAAAAAAACAAAAAAAAAAAAAACAGCATTTTTGTTACATGCAATATGCTTTTAATCCGTTAACTTTCCCAAAATTAAAAAAAGAAAAATGAGCTTTACAGTAGTCGCATATGTGTAACATCTGACATGTTATCGTGGTAAATACGCAATAGTGATTTTAATCCTGAAAAAATGCATCGGGTATGATTGGAAATAATTTTCTATCGAATCTTTATATCTTTAATAAAAATTTTATTTATTCGAAATTTCGCAAATTTGCTTTATCTAACAGATGGCGTTGTTTGCAACTCTGATAAAGTCAAGAAAGATGAAGCGTGTTTTCTGGAAACTTATCGTTACTATAGCAACGGGGTGTGGTTTAGAAATGATTGACAGATGTAGTCGGTATGAGAGCGCATGCGCTCTTTGAAGAACCAGATCGAAGAGAGGAAAAACGTGTCAGCAAACGGGGGGGGGGGATGAGGAAAGAATGTGAAAGAGTTTTCTACAAATAATTTCAACGTTTGAATAAGGTTCTATCACACTGCCGCACAAAATCGGGTGCGGAGACATTTTTTTTTGAAAGCCGTGCTAGTGGATCGGTATCAAAATGTGCATTGCACTTCTAAGTATATATAGTTCTGAAATCTACTCAAAAATACGTTTTTCTGCAGAAATGATGAGGCTAATCGGTCTAGATTTGTCGGAAAACATAGGATATATTTGCTTAATTTGGGTATAATTATTATGTGAGTTTTTCCCATTCATATGGAAAATAATTGAGTACAATGCATTTGATATTTTGTCACATGAATTATTGTATTTCAGGGTAGGCCTTTGAGAGTATAACATGTTTGAGGGAATTCTATCGTAGAATTTTACTGTTTACTAGTTTCGGATGGCATTTATCCCTTTTTGTGGAAATTGGTATTGTAGTTTAGAAATCATGTAATTCATTTCAACTTTTCTATAAAATCATCGTTATAAGGCTCCGGATTTTTAGGAAGAAAACGTTCAAATTATCTCTTGACAAATACGTCTACATTGTCTTATAGGTATCATAAGCAATGCCCATAAGATTAAGAAGGGAAACGAAATATGGGTGGGGGTTTTAATTTTTCGACGAAGAATTTGGTAGATCTTTATTTGAAATTTAGAAAAAGTATTTTTTTCTTCGAGTTTTAGGGAATATTTGTTTTATTTATCTTTGGTTACCTTTATTTATTTATCGATCTAATTCTCTTTGTTTGATAGAAATATGTGAAATTTTAAAAAGTTTCTTTCTGCTCATATCTCTTAGATACAAATTGTATTTGAAATTGTCATAGAAGGATGCTTATTATGGAAATAAAGTTTCGATTTGAATCTTTAAAAAGAAAATGTCATTTTTCTTAGAAAATATTAACTAGAGCACTTTTTTGTCAGTCCTTTTTTAACAGCATTCCATTTATTGTTTTACAAATTAATGCTATTTCCAATCAGGGGCATAGTTACCGCATATCAATGATACGGGGCCCCAAGGTTTGAGGGCGGGCACCCAAACGTGTAAGCAAAAAATCGCAAGGATGGCCTTAGAGAGTGCCCTCAAGGATGGTACAGGGTCCACTCAGGACCAGCTCCGCCAGTGTTTTCAATACTCATGAAAATGTGACACAAATTTCACAGCCTTCAATTAAATTATTATATTCATTGAATTAATTTTCAAGCTAAGCTTCCTTTTTTTATTCCCTACGTGCAACGTTTTTAGAATATTTATTGTATATAGTCTGCGTTTGTACTCTCATAATGTTATTTTTAGTGTCTCCAATTATAAGCGGAGATAAAATCGGTGCATATTTGTGATCGGCTCTTTTCTTTTGAATTTTTACTGCTTTGATCTCCTTTTCTAGTGGCACGATTGCGATGCTTAAATTCCCCAGAGGAGCGGTGTGGAGAAGAGTAGTGCGCTTTTGAAATCTGATGTTACCTATCAATTCTTTCATGAAATTATCTTCATAAGACTCATGATTTACAGAGAAAGTTCTTCAGTGAATTCACAAGCATGTTTATGATTGTTATCTTGGATATCAAAAATATAGTCCATCAAGCTAAGAAGAGGGAAGGGATTTTAAATTTTTTGAAGAAAAATTTAGTATATCTTCAGTTGAGACTTGAGGAAAAAAATAATTTCCGAAGTTTTATTTTTGTAGAGAGAAGTGGTGGACGATATATATATATACGTGTATATATATGAATATATATATATATACGTGTATATATGAATATATATATATAGTGTAATAAAAATGGAAGAAACCAAAAAAGTCAATGGACTGAAAAGGAGATCTATTATGATTTCTAAAGCTGTTACTGAATTAAGTCCAGCAAATTTGGGTTATCTATCTATATATATAAAGGAGAAAAGCGACTCACCCACTCACTGACTGACTGACTAATCACGATATCTCCTGAACTATTCAACCTACAGATATGAAAATTGGTAGGCATGTTCTTTTCATGGAGTAGAGATCCGCTAAGAACGGACTTTGCGAAATTCGAACAGCAAGGGGCGTTACGGGGGTTAAGGGGCGTTATAAATAATTGTTTTCATTTTTAAACTACTGGAAGTACATTATTGAAATATGATAAGCAGAATCCTTTCATGGAGTAAGGATCCGCTATATAATGTGTTTTCTGAAAATTGACCCCAGATGGCGTTGATGGGGCTCAAGGGGCGTTCTAGATAATTGCTTTCCATTTTTAATTTATTAGAGGCACAGTCTTCAAATTTGGTAAGCAGATTCCTTTCATACAGTACATTTCCTAAAATGGGTTTTGTGAAAACAGTCCCCCCAAGTTGCGGTTTCCGGGTTCTCAAGGGGCTCTATAGGTAATTATTCCCATTTTTAAACTATTAGACATACAGTCTTGAAATTTGGTAAAAGATTCCTTTCGCAGAGTAGAGAACCGCTACAAAATGGGTTTTGCGAAAATTAAACCAAAAGTTTCATTTCGGGGGATTAAGGGGCGTAATGGATGTAAATATTTCCGTTTTTTAAACTATTATACCTACCTGCTGGAAAATTGGTGGGCATGTTCCTTTCATGGAACAGAGTTCCATTAAAACGAAATTAAACCCCCAAGGAGGGTTGCGAGAGCTCACGGGGAATTATGGGGAAAAAATACCGTTTTTGAATTGTTAGACCCACATACTTGAAATTGGTTAAGCATGTTTCTTTTGTTGAATAGGGATCTACTAAGAATGTATTTTAGGGAATCAACTCCTGGGGGAGCATGGGGTTACTGGGGCATATTGACACAAACAAATTTATTTTTTTCGAACTACAAGGACTATAATAGTAGAATTTGGTTTGCATTTTCCATTTGTTAAATTGAAATCCGCTAAGAACAGTTATATCGGAGAACGTTTCTCAACGGAATTACGGAGGGAATTAATAATAAAAACTTCGCTTTTACTCTATTAGACTTAGACTAAAATTTGTCTTGCACATGCTTACTTTATGGAGTAGAGTTCCACCAAAAATTGGTTACGCGGAAATCCACTTGGTTATAGGGTTACGAAAGTACGAACATCTTTCTATACTTCAATTTTTAAAATTTTTAGAAAATACAAATTAGAAGTCCTGTCCTTTTTTATATCAAGAGTCGAGAGTAAAAGGTATACTTATATTTTTCAATATAATCGAATTCTTAATGCTAGGGCTTAGATATCAATAATTTATATATATATATATATCTGTATATATAAACAGTATATATATTTATAAAACGTCATGAAATACCCAGCGAAGCGGGCGGGTAATGGCTAGTATATATATATGTGTGTGTGTGTTTTGCAGCACTTTTTGAATTCCGTTTTTTTCCCCTCCTTGATCTTCATATCTATGGTTGGGCATGGTACGCTCTAGAAAAAATAATGGATTGCTTTAAATATGTTACTAGTTTGAGTAGTGATGTTAAGGCTACACAGTGCCCTTTTTAAAGACAGTAATATTGAAAGTAATTTGTGTTTTCTTTTTAGATTATATTATTAAATTGATTCTTCAAATAAAAAAATTTTTACCGGTCTTTATTTTAAAAATTACAAATTTTTCTTGTAAAGTACTCAATTTTTAAAGTTTTTTAGTTATTTTTTCAGTGATTTCTGTTTCTTAAGATTATTGAGAACAAAAGTTAGTATGGAATTGAACATTTCAAACTAATTTTCCCTACTAAAAATTCCTTGTTGAATTTTAATAATTATTTTTACAGCTATGGAAAAAATATCAAATTTTTTAAAACTATTATTTAAGATTTTTAGAAAAAATAACTAGTGCTCTCAGACCGAAATCCATACTAACTTTTAAAGAACGTATATATATATTAAGTCTACAAAAAATTTTCAATATTTTGAGCAGAAAAAATCCTTGGGAGAAATGTATCCTCAAAATGGAAAAGTCTGAGAAAAACACAGTTAAAGTTTCTAAAGGCATAAAACAAAAACTAATAATGCCTCTAAAGATCTAATTAAAAAATATATAATTATCCAAATTATGTACACTGTATCAAAACACTACTTTAATTAAATATGTTATATGAGGATATATTTTTTTTTATATTTAAAATATGTTTTACATAAAATTGATAGCATTTGTTATATATATATATATACGATGACAGAGATTACTCAGTCTAATCTTAACATGATGCTTTCATAAAAGTTTTGAAACACTTATAAAAATAATAATGATACAAACTGAAATTAGAAACCCCCAGGTTTGTACGTATAACATCTAATTTTTTCTCAGTTTTATGTCGTTGCAATTTAAAAAGGTTGATTTTTATTACATGACTTGAAATTATTTTACTATAGTATTATTATACATTTTGTAATATATCATAGATAAATTCAGTTATATTTGCATTCCTTGTATACGGAATACTTGAACTCAATAAAGTTTCATTGTAGTATCAGCTGAAAAAAGGCTGATTTTAAGTCATATAATTTTCATTAGTATTCCACCTCTTCGAAATATTGTCTTTTAGTAACACACGAATGTTTTGAGCACGGCAATTTCTCAATAGGAAAAAATTAATGAAAGTAAAAAAAGCTTCTAAGGTTTTTAACTATGTGTAAAAACACACAAATATTGCTCTTTAAAAATTAAAAACCTTGAAACATAACTGAACAGAAACGATTTTAGTAGTAAAAGTAAGAGTTAATAGCCATTTCACTGAACGAACCGATTATTCTCCCAAATATCTCTCTTTATATACAAAAAAGTTTTTCATGATGCTGTAACAAATTTATTTCAAGGGTTTTTTTTTAAGGTGAGGTTAACAAAAGAAACTACATCTTTTTTACAGAATGGAGCAAACTCACAGTTTGGATAAATTTACATTTATGATAGGGAGGCTTTGCATGAACGTGCAAAAATAGTTAAACGTGACGATGTGTTACAAATTTTACAGCCAATTATGAAGAAAAAACCGTATGAACTACATAATACAAGGAAATTACAGTTTTACAATTTGAGCTGTGAAAGGGTTGCATAATTTGTACAATGGGAGTTGGTCCGCCATTAGGCAAATAGGGGAGGGGGCGGTACCTCCTTCCAGTTTTTAATTAATTAAACTTTTAAGAATGGAAAAATGCTTTAAAATGATTGCTAAACTAATCACTCTCTCTAAACTGTCAAATATTGAATGCGAGGCACATTTTGTGTACCAGAAAAAATAGATCAACTCCGATAAAAATGAAGAGTATGATAATATATAATTATAGCCCGCTAACAAGCTAGTGAAGTCAGAATTTAATATTAAAGTTTCAGTTCTGAAAAAAAAAATTTTAAATCTCGATCCTGTACTTTAACGTTAAGCGAAGGCAGCCTTAATGGCGCACGTTGTACTAGTCTTTGTGCAAATAGACCTCTGTTGTGCAGTCTCCTGGCCATTGTAAAACGCAATGTTAGTTGTTCAATAGTCGAATGTGTCTTGCAAATTTCTCCCACTGTTTGCCATCTCTTTCTTCTCGACCATAGGACAATAAATAGGCCCTCCACCATCGTGGTTGCTGGTGCTAGAGGCGGATTAAGGTAGTTGGAGGCCCCTGGTGGGTAAAAGGTTTGAGGTCCATGGACTCAAGAGTCGAAAAACTCAAATAGTGAAAAGAGTTGCTCACTTTATGTACTGATAATAACAAAACTCAACGGCTAAAGAAAAATCTTAACTGTTTATAAAAAAATTAAAAACCTTCTACTGAAGAGCTTACAATTTTGCTATACAACTTGATTTCTCTTTGGCAAATTCATCAATTATTTTTGCCATATCTATTTTGTCTAAAACATTTTATTCTATACATAATATGAGCATGTTGTTCAATTTTTCTTTTCTCCCATAGTACTTCTTAAATTATTTTTAACACGTTTTAAAACTTAAATTTTTTTTCACTTGATGTATTTGATAATGGTATTATTAAAAATATTTTCAAAAGTATTTCAACATTAGGATTTCTCTTGCAACTCGATAAATTTCTAGTGGGGGTATTCATTACATCTTTCTTTTCTTGCTCCAATTCATATCGTCAAAATTATAAGATTCAATATCGTCTTTGTAAGTTTCCCTTAATTTCTGTGTAGCTTTCTTTTTAATATTTCAGGTTATATTATCTCGTTAAAAATACAATAAAGTATTCTATAACAGTGTGATAAATCTCAGCTTTTCAGAATAGTTCTGCTCTTGTCCTATTTCATATGACATAGAATGAACTCACTATGAAATTTTCCCTTTCAAAAATTCGTAACCGACTTTTTTACTTTCACCAAAAATATTTTTTTCCTTTTACTACCTGCGAGCTTGTCCAGCTTCCTCTTCAAACGAGAACCCTTGTAAATCAGTTGCTCCTTGTCTATTTTTCCAAATTCATTTCTGAAATTTTGAATATAATTTTCTAGGGATTTTAGTAAGTTAGATCCTTTTTTATTTTATATATTCACACTGAACTTATTGCAATGATTTGCTATTAGCATTTATTCTCTGGAGTATGGTGTTCCCAATCATGGTCATTAGGGAAGTTTCATATTTTTCCATCTGTGTTTCTAATCGCCTCTAATATTGAGTTCTTTTTTTTCTCTCATTCGTACCACGGATTTCAGTCAGGACAGCTTTTATCTTGCTATTAAGGCCTAAATTCAACTAATTTAAATAGTTTGCTTTTTGAACTAGAAATATCTTTTATCATGTTACTTCATTTAATTTCATTAGTAAAATTCACTGAAGGAAATAAAAATCCCTTATCAAATAAAGATTTATGCTGTGTCAGCGAAATTTGGTAGGCGTATTTATACATCTGAAAAATAACTTTGATTCTAATTTTTCGTTATGCGCATAACTGTGGCGCTAGTTGCACCACGTGGTGGATGTGAATCAAGTGTACTTTAAATACGCACTATAAGGTTAGTGAGTGTTATTTATCGTTGAGTTGATGTTAGTCCAAAATAATTTTAAGACGATGAATAGGCCGTTATAATCAGCTAGCTGAATTTGAACAGGAGGTTGTATAATAAAGCTAAAAAAAAGGTGGATTTTTTCCCCACGATATTACAGAAAGACTTGGAAGGAATGAATCCACTGTACTTGATTTTTGACAGCAGTGGTCCAAAGAAGGCACTACCTCAAGAAAACTATAGCTCAATCATGCACTGTCATCACTGAAGAGAAGATCAGTTATAGAGAAGATCACAGTATTCACCACATGGCTGGGGAATATAGTGCATCTACAGCAGAAATTACAGTTTTTTCTGGCACCAGAGTGACACAGTAAACTTGTGACGGATCTATACGCGTCTATTACTAATCCATTGGGGATTCTTTAAGAAAAATAATTATTTCAACCAACTTTCACCGAAGCTAAGAAAACGTGATTATGCAAATTAAGTTTAGTATATAAATTCTGTATTGGCGAGTTTTGAGTGTTAGTTGGTGAGTGGAGGATTGTGAGTTTATTGAGTGTAAATCTAAGTTTATAAAAGTATCAATTGAAGAATTCCAAGAGAGGCTCACTCGGATGTGATCGAATTCAGTTAAAGATTAGCGTTCAAGGCCTCAACAGTAGGACTTCGACTTCACAAGAGTACAGGTATCAGGAACCTTATTTAAATAGAAGTTAAAGAATAACTTATTAAGCGCGGCGGAGTTGAAATTGAGCTTGTATGGGTTATGGTGGAATAAGTTGAAGGTCCGTAATATTATCCCCAGGCTAACGGGTCTCACACCTTCGTGCTCTGAATACTGATCAACATTCTTAATTGGATTATTTTTGTGCTTGTTTGATATTTTGACACAATAAAATAATTAGAGTGAATCATGTTGACTGATTATTCAGTTCTTCCCACACATCTAGCCGGGTCCGAGAGTAGACAAGGGGGATTAGAGGGAAGCAGGAACAGACAAACATTACAAACTATAACAAATCAATCGCTTGAGAAATGTCTCCCAGCCAGACGCCCTGTAGCGTTCATACCATTAGCTCTAAATCATTGACATCTGTGGCTTCTGTAATGTCACGCTAGAGATCATCGGAGAGCGGAGTGGCGATGTGTTATGTTCTCCGATCAAAGTTGTTTCTATCTTGGTGCCAGAGATGCAGTAGCGTAAAGGAGAATAATAGGGGCCCTTTGCAAAGTCAGGTTTGGGACCCTAAGCCATACTTGATGTCAGTCTATCTATGGGACCCTAGAATCATGTCCCAGCCCCACGATGTGAGAGTTGAGGAGTGTACGTTACGCTACTGCAGTGATGGTTTATTGATTAGAAGAAAGCTATGTCAGTGCCCTGCAAACAATATTTCTGTCACCTAGATACACTGGGCCTACACCTACAGTTATGGTCTGGCGTTAGCAATTTTCTTTGATTGATGGAGCACTCTCGATGTTAATTTATAAACCTGACTGCAAACTAGTCCGTCTGTCTGGCGATCCAAACTGTTGTACTGCGATTTATAAACATCATTCACGGGGTGCTTTCCAACAGGATAACGTTCTCCTTCATCCCTGTTGTAATCCAGCAGTTTAAATATGGTGTCGACGTGTTACGTTGGCCTGCTAAATCACCGGATCTTTCTCCAATCGAGCACGAATGGGATATCATTGGAAGGCAATGTCAGCTTCATCCACAGCCAGGATTAAACAACTTTATTTTTTCAGGTTTACTTTTTACTAAACAGGAAAACTTTCATTAGCATATTATATAAAGGTTTTTTTTTTTTTTTTTTTTTTTTTTTTTGTGTGCATGTATTGAATATTTTTAAGACCTTTCTTCTTCTTTACAGCCTTTTGTAGGCCACAAGGCTGACTTGCTGATCCTCCTACAGTTGACACTATCAGTCACGATGGCCTTCTATCGGTTGATTCCCATTAATTTGAGATCCTTTTCAACGTCGTCTACGTGTAGGTGGTCGTCATCTACGTTTGATCCTTTCAATTTTCGAAAAAGTTACTTTTTTGGTATGAAAGCATCGACATATTACCCAGCTACCTAATACATGATGGTTTTATAGTTCTCGCAATGTCAGTCCCGCCATATTTCCTGTAAATTTCATGATTGTAAAGAATTCTCCACTCATATTGTACTCTTGAATAGGTCCAAAGATTTTCCTTAAGACTTTTCTTTCAAAAATAAGCAATTTTTCTTCTTTTGCGTTATTGATGGTGCAACATTCACTTCAATACAGAGCAATAGGTCTCATTAAAGTTTTATACATGCTCAACTTGGTGTTTATAGAAATAGACTTGTGCGTGTGAATTAGTTTCTAGGTCATGGAAACTTGTATAAGCCAAACAAATTCTATTGTTTATTTCAATTTTCAGATCGTTGCTACATGAGATCACAGTTTCTAAGTACGTTAACTGTTTTACAGTTTCAAAAATATAGTTACCTATTTTCAAAGAAGACAAATACAGAAATTTATTAGTTGAAATCAAAAACTTTGTTTTGTCCACATTAATAACAAGCCCCATCTCTTTTGCCGCACCCTCAAGCGCTACAAAAGCCTTGATAATAGGATTATTTAATGTTAACAGTTTCTTTTTATTAAAATTTGCCATTATTGGATGTAAAGAATTTTCACTTAAAAATATTTTTTTCTGCAATTAGTGAAAATTACTAAAGTGTAAAAAATCGTTTAGTTGTTTTAAAAACAAGCATTAAATCAATACCTTAAATCTAAATATTCTCATTAAAATTAAAATAATTAATTAGTAAGTTTTATACTTGTAAAATAAATGTTCAGATGAATGTTCAAGAATTTATTTTTAAGAATCACACACACAGTTTTTAATCCCATTCTAAAGCAAATACTCCAATTGAGAATATTTATTTACAGAACATCACACCATACAACAGAAATACAATAATTAAAATAATTTGAAGTAATAATACACACTAAACAAATATATACAAAGGTTATTTTTTCATCAAGAATACATTTAAAATTACAGATTCAAATGAATTATATAATTACTTCATTATAAGCTAAAATACGTTCGATTTGCCTGAAGATACACATATTACTTAAACATGATTTTTTCGCAGAACCTCTAATAGCCAATCAATATATTGATTTATCTGTGCAAAATTTTGTTTCATCACGTGATTCTTTTTAAGCTTTCATTGTGTTAATTCATCGCTATAACGAGGTAATAAAATAATATTTACAAAATTGAAAAGATAGAAGTTCATGTAATTATTTTCATCATATATTTCAAATGTGATCTTTTGAAATGACATTTAAGATGAATTTAGATTTTATACAATGGGTAAAGTGGTCGCGGTAACCTAGTGGTTATGGTCACGAAATCGTGGCCGGCGTGTCACGAGTTCGAGCTCTAGAGCCACTGAAGACCCTCCGTATAGAGAGGTTCAGAGTCCTTCCGTGGTGCGGTAGTTAGGGAAGCGGGTGTCAGCTCTGGTGTCGTCCTCGTCATTCGACCGAGGTTCGAAACTACAAGGTCCATCGCCAATAGCCCTCGTGCTGCTTTATAGTGCGGCGTTAATAGACACTCACCAAATGTAAAAGAGCATAAACTAAACGCGGAGCGTATTTTCAGACAGAAAAATGTCTCAGTTTTCGTGACAAGTTGCAGTGTTTTAATTCATACATTTGTTTATGATACAGTAATTTTAAAAATTTCAAATTATTCTAAAAATAAGTAATTTTTCACTTTTAACAAATAAAATAAAAGCCCATTTAACTTTACAGTATTGGAAACGAAATACAGAACACATTTTATACTAGAAAAAAAATGGATTACATCGGATAAAAATGAGTAGCATTATAAAGCATGCTTCTCTCTTAAAGTATGGTGAAGTCAGAATATAATATGAATTTTGAAGTTCTTTTCTAACTGAAGAAACGTTCCGATTTTGGGGGTCGTACTCTTTAATGTTAGGCGGATACAGACTAATTTCTCTGCAATTTACAACTTTCAGATATTGTATTTAGGGGATCATAATATTCCATTAGAGATATGTAGTGTTATTTATTCGCTTTATTGTATTTTGTAAGAAAACGAAATCAGCAAATAGTTAACTATACTCGGGATGTTTAAATTATTATTTCATTTCCTGTAGAGTTACGTTTATTGTCAAGATCAGCAAAACATATTTTATATGGAGATGAAAAGGAATTATAAAATATTCTCTACAATTTATCCACGAAAAATTTAGATGATTCTTTATAAAATTCGCCGATTCTTTGTTATGATATTAATTCTCACATATGATATTATAATTTTCACATTATGATAGTAATTCTCAATAAAAAAAAAAAAAATCACATCTCAAATTTGAATAATTTTACTGAAAAACAGTACCTGTAACCAAGTTGTTTTAATCACTTTTAGCAGTTTCACCTGAATGATAATCAAACCGTTTGAAAATATGACATCGATTATTGTTTGGGATCAACACCTTAAGATGGATTCGAGTATACACTATCTGGCCAAAAGTATCCGGACACCCAGTGGTATGGACTCAGAGCGTCCTGAGGCACATATTAATATGATGTTGGTCCCCTTTTGCATGGATGACAGCCTGCACACGTTTGGTAGACTTTACACCAATTTTTGATAGGTGACCATAGGAATTGTCTTCCAGGTGTCCATCACAGCTGAAGTGAGTGCTTGCAGTGAGGATGGTCGATTTGGCTGGCTACGTAATCTGCGCTCTAATTCATCCCAAAGGTGTTCTATGAGATTTCGTGTCAGACTGACCACCTGATCAGAACATCTGCTAATGCACCTCAGGGCCCAAGGTCACGTATACTGATATGGGCACAGTGGGTCTTGTCCCTCATGGGCTGTTGCGCTACTGAGTTAAGTTATGGGAGTAATTATGCAAATATTAGTTGAAAGAGCTGTGTTTGATATAAGAACTAAAATTCTAACCTTCAAATCAAATTTTGATCATGAAAAAGATTTAAAATAATGTAATGCTTAATTATCTCGTAGATAGAGGATATGATATTTTTTACATTATGTTTCATCATTTCTTATAAACGGAATAGTAATTTAAGTTTTAAATTGAGATTATCAATGAAGACGGGAAAAATTAGTGAAATAATTGCTTTTTTTACTATTGTATTAATTTATTTCTTAATTTCCCGTTAGGGATTATATTTATTACCTAAAGTGGGCTCAAAAAATTGAACTCTTAGGATCTGAAAATCAAAGAGGATAAGTCTAAATAATAAATTATAGTTTAAACAAACTAGAAAACACCCTTTTATAGTTAATCAAACTAAGTCTTAACGTAATAGAAATAATAATCTTAATCAAACTTAATCTTTTAGTCGCTAAATCTGTAAATGGGATCTGAAATTAGTCGCCAGATGCGAGATGGGATCTGAAAATGGGAACTCGTTAATCCTGATGATCCTGATCAGGATAATGGAACAAAATTATTATGTTGACATTGGTCCTGGACAAGTGAGCAAAATTTCGAATTAATCTGACCTTTTAAAGTGGGTAAAAATGGAGTTCAAAGATTCTGTTACATACAAGTGAAACTTATAAAAGGGTATTAAGAAATTAACTGCTTTGTCTTGAGCTCCAATATTTCAAAGCTAATAAATAGAATTCTCATTTCAATAAAAAAAATACAAAAATCTACTTAACAAAATTAAATTTTCCGCCAGAACTTCATAATTTTTCCAATCAAAACAAAAGTGAATTTAATAAATTACAGCAAATATGATCACATTTAGCATCATATTTAGCAATGCCAATCAGTCAGTTTCTCCCCTATTACAAATAAACGATAGAATTATAAAGGAATTATTCAAGATATGAATATAATTACCATGTACTTCCCGATTACTAATAACAGTAAAAGTAATGATTTTTAATTAAACACATTTTTATGTTAATGCTGCTTTCAAATCTTATGTCAGATGATATAAGAAAACATACACAATCCATGGGACAACATTTCATATAGTTCCTCCGTATTACATTATTGAAACACTATAAAAAGATGATCATATTACTTTAGTCAAATGTAAAATGATCAGAATAAACGACCGATTGTCCACCTTTTCATTGTTGAAAATTTGCGCTCATGAAAAACTTGCTTTCGTTTAGCTGTCGAATCAAAAAGTTTTGCATTCAGTTCAGATTGCCCCTTAAAATGCAGGATAGAAATAAATGTTACATTTAAGAGTCACTCTTGAGTTCTAGGGCCCAAACATGCTGTGGCCAGCCGGTTCTACCTTTCGATTTTCGGTCTCCATTAGGACCCGGAGTAAGATTTGCCTGTAAAAGAGAAATAGGAAATAATTAATGTAAGGAATTCATAAAATGAGCGCTGTAAAAAGTAAGTAGCAGAACAAAAGGATGCGATTAATTTCAATTCTTGCTCACAACATATCTCAATTATTTACTATATATATATATATATTTAAGGGCTATTTTTTAAGTAAGGGTCCTTTTTTAAAAAAAAATAATATTTTGTTTCAAAAAACCTTTATTTTAGGATTGTACATATTTTTGTCTATTTTTCTACATAGTTGCCGAGTTTATTAATGCACTTGTTATATCTTAGAACTAAGTTTTGAAAATCCTCTTCGAAGAAATCTGCCGCCTGGCCGGACAGCCAAGAGTTCACGGCCGCTTTCACTTGGTTATCACTGAAGCGCTTCCCACCAAGACTGTGTTTGAGGTACCGGAAAAGGTAGAAATCGGTAGGAGTAAGGTCGGGCTGTATGGTGCATGGTCCAAAACCACCTAGCCAAAGATTCGATTATGCTCCGAGTCATTCGAGAAGTGTGAGGCCTTGCGTTATCGGGGAGGAGCAAAACACCTTTTGACAGCATGCCACGCCGTTTGTTTTCAGTGCTCTTCGGAGCTTCCGTAGGGTTACTCAGTAAGCACCTGAGTTGATCGTTGTCCCTTATGGCACTAAGTCCACCAGCAAAACAAAGCGCCTGTCCCAGAACACTGTTGCCATAATTTTGTCCTTTTATAGCGTTTGTTTGGGCTTTGATGAGAGAGGATGTGTGTCACCATTCCATTGATTGTTGCTTAGATTCCGTGTTTCCGTGGTATACCCATGTTTCATCTCCAGTAACGATTCGGCTCAACACATGTCATCCCCTTCTTCCTCGTAACGAATCAAATAGTCCAATGAACTGGTAAACCTTGCCTCTTTGCGTTTCGCTGTGTGGAGTCTGAGTTGGCACCGAAAACACAATTTTGTACATCACCGACAGAGAAACGTCGGGAAATTCCAATGAAAGGCTGGTTATCGTGAATATCTGTTCTCTCGAATTTTTATTTCAACTGCTTGTACCAAATCATCAGTGATTACAGAGGGCCGGCCTGAGAGTTCTTCGTCATGGACGTTTGTTCTCCCATCTTTAAACTTCCTAATCCATTTTCGAACTTTGCTATCACTCATTGCTTCAGTGCCATAAACTTCTGATATCTGGCGATGAATGTCTGTAGTCTCGACATGTTTCTCGCAGTAAGAAAAACGGATAATAGATCCTATCTCGCACTTGGCGCGCGATTCAATCACCTTAAACATTTTAAAGACGCACAGCGAAGCTTACACGACTGCTACAGAGCTGGAAATAGCGCGAGTGTGTTCGCAAAGGATGCTGGTCAGTGACGCAGATACTCATTATGGCGTATTCGAGAACTAGGGAACTATACACACCAACGGACCTTACTTAAAAAATAGTCCTTGTGTAATGTAAAAATGATGGCTTAGAAGTAAATAATTCTTACAAGTCAGGAGAAGATAAATTCTGAAAATTGAGAAGAAAGAATAAGAAAAAAGTCACTTGAATCAATAGACTTTTTTTGCTTCCCAAAGCTGCTACAGATTTAGGGCTGTGGTGTAAGGTAAAGCGTGTCATATAGGGGATCCAAATCTTCCCCTACAGCAGTGGTTTTCAAACTTTAGAGATATAAGGTGTTTTCGGGGAACCCATTCTACTCATCTTAAAATATATCTACTCATATCTTAAAATAATAATTTAAAGTAGAAAAAAGTATTTTCTATAAGAAATATTAATATAATTTACTCACATTAATAATATTAACTTGTGTGATCCAAGTGTCTCCTACCCATACATCATCTACACTATTAAAATTCGAAGGTAAACAAACGTATCTATGTATGTATCTATCTATCTATCTATGTGCGTCTATCTTCTCACGAACAGCACCACGCAGAAAGTCGCGGAAGGTACCAAAAGATCGGGAATTTTCCGGGGAAGCCGTATTGCCTATTTATATTCCGATATTGTAATTAGTTAAAAAGATATTAATTAAAAACCTTAAAACGCCGAATTATTTTACTCCTGCCAGTTGCTTACTTGGCGGAACTTCCCTTCCGTTTCGGCCGAGCGGTAATCTTACGTTTTCCACCATATTAAAATTGTCATCCGATTTTCGGTGTCGAAATTAGACAAAAAATAATTACAGAATCGAAAGATCATTTATTTCGCCACGACACGGTGTAATTTTTTTTGTAAAATAACGATATTTTCTATTTTTTTCGAATTTTTTAAAATAGTGTTAAAACTGATGCGTTTTTATGAAAATTATTTCTAAATCGTTGGGTATGAATTACTTTTCGTGTTATTAAATCGATATTCTACACTAATTAACTTCAAGCCTTTCTCTTTTAGATCCATTCATTTAAAAAATAAAATTCCCAAAACTTTTTTTTTTATAGAATTTTTAAAAAGTAGTCTTAATTTTTACTTCACATTGAATAACTTCGTCATTTATTAAGGTAATCTCACAAAACCTTTTTTCCGTGTGTACAGTAGTATTATCCGTAACATATACGAAGATTGAAAAAATTGCTTCAAAATTACGGATCCCCTCAATTAAAAATTAAATTCAATTTGAACCTACCATTCATTATTATTGCCTATTTTCTGTTCTGTTACTAACCTGCGTGGCGTGATTGGCTAACGCGCCGCTTTCGCGAAGTATCTTAATTCTTTCTTATGTCTAGGTTCGAATCTAGCGAATTTCATTTTGTTCGTTTCTGCTTATTTTTCCCACGTAAATTAATTTTACTGATAAATACTTATTTTAACATGATCCTCTGTTATTTTAATGTACTTTTCATTTTTTTTTTTTTTTTTTTTTTTTTTGCCTTAAAAAAGGTTTTTTTCTGTTTTTTAATCATTCAAAGTAATTTCTATCTTTTTCAACAATTCCTAACAAGAAGCTTTCATTTCTGTTTATTTTTCCCACGTAATTTTTCAGTGCTGCCATTATTTAAGCAAACGGAATGTCACAATTAATTGCTAAATGAATATTTTTAATCAATTTTAATGTAAAAATATTAATAAGTTATAGTTTTGTATTTTATAAATATCGATGAATTTAAAAGAAAATGATTTTTAAAAAGTTCATTGATATTTAGAAACAGTGATTAAAAAAGTAAAATGCCGAAAACTATATGTCACAATTAATTGCTAAATGAGCATTTTTAATCAATTTTATTAAAAATAATTAATAAGTTAGTTTTGTATAATATAATTTTTTCCGCAGATACGTGTTTAAATAATTTTAACACAGAGTGGAATGAAAAACTATAAAACAATATCCTCATCACTACTACATCCAAATTGGAAGACACTCTCTCTTCCACCAGATTCCAAAACCGAGCCGCCAAAGATCATCGCCTCGAAGCCCCGCCTACCGGCCTCATCCAATTGCTAAGCTCCATACTCTCCAGCATGAAAATGCAACTTAACCAAGACCTATACAGAACTTTTCCTAGCCAGATAAGGGTCTGAGGGTTCCCAGAAGCCCATGAACCCGAAATTATATCCGTATTTTTTTTCCCCCTTGAAAAAGGTTTTTTTCTGATTTTTAATTTTTTTCCCCCGGAAATAGTCAGTTAAATAGACATAAATTCCTTAGGCAAAAAAAAATCTATGTTCATATTATATATTCTCTATTATTAATTTTTTTTTTTAAATATCAAAAATCAATAAATTTTTTACAATACATTTAAATGTAATCGTGAATCGAAATTTTTCAATCGTTATGTGAATATCGTTATGTGACAATCGTGAATCTGGCTGCTCTGGCTTACCGCCATTTCTAAAATTTTTTTGCATTTCTATGGTCAAAGAAAAAAAAGCTAAAAAATTTTTTTGCATTTCTTGGACAAAGAAAAAAAGATAAGTACTCTCTTTTTAAGTTTTAATTAATATTTTTACTTTGTTTGATTGTTTCTGTTTTAGTTTAGTTGTCGATTTTCAAAGGAATTACTCAAACCTAACGTATTTATTTGTAGAGTATAGTGCAAAACTTTAAATTCATTTTGTATGTGTCTTTTTTAAAAGTTAAGCTGTTAAGTTTTAATTAATATTTTTACTTTGTTTGATTGTTTCTATTTTAATTTTGTTGTAGATTTTCAAAGTAATTCTTCAAACGTAACGTATTTATTTGCATAATATTAGATCAGTGATAAACTTTAAATTGTTTTTGTATATGTCTTTCTTAAAAGTAAAAATAGGTGCTTGAAACTTTATTTTGTAGTAATTTATTTAGCATGTTTTAATGTTGAAAATCATTGCATCGTATTAATTCAATTTGTAAATCAGGTCTAGCTCTAAAGTTTTAAATAGTTTTTTTCCCCCGCTTTGTTTTGATTGTTTTTCATCTGCAATGCCTAAACGGAAAAGAAGCATTACAGGTGATGCTGCCCGTAGAAGACAGGCAATTAGAGAAGGCAAAAGAAGAGCCACTGAAACTGAAGGAGAAAGAAGTCACCGATTGGCAGCCATGGCACAACGTGACCAGGAGAGAAGAGCGGAGGAAACTGAAGAACAGAGAAGTCACCGATTGGCTGCCATGGTACAACGTGACCAGGATAGAAGAGCGGAGGAATCGGAAGAACAGAGAAGTCACCGATTGGCAGCCATGGCACAACGTGACCAGGAGAGAACAGCGGAGGAAACGGAAGAACAGAGAAGTCACCGATTGGCAGCCATGGCACAACGTGACCAGGAGAGAACAGCGGAGGAAACGGAAGAACAGAGAAGTCACCGACTGTCAACCATGGCACAACGTGTCCAGGAGAGAAGAGCGGAGGAAACGGAAGAACAGAGAAGTCACCGATTGGCAGCCATGGCACAACGTGACCAGGAGAGAAGAGCCGAGGAAACGGAAGAACAGAGAAGTCACCGACTGTCAACCATGGCACAGCATGCAAGAGGACGCCGTCTGAACGTCACTGAAGAACAAAACTTCCTTCAGATACAAACTTTTTATGCCGCAAGAACCTTTCTTTACCCGGTTGTTGAAGAGCATAACTGGGGAGAAATGGGCAATGTTTGTCTGAAATGTGGGGGTTTGTATTTTGGGGCAGAAAAGAATGTCAGAGGAGCTTACACCCATTGCTGCCATAATGGGAAGATAATTGAAGAAGCTTCAACATATCCAGTAGAAATGAAAGGATTGATGGATGGTAGCCATGATTTATCTGAGCATTTCAAGAAAAACATAAGGTCGTACAACAGTGCTCTGTCCTTTGCTTCAATGGGCGCACAGATTGTACCACCTGCCGGTAGAGGAGCATATTGCTTCAGAATTCATGGTCAAATTTATCACAGGACTTCTCATTTACATCCAGCTCAAGCAGGAGAAGAAAAATTTGCTCAGTTATATGTTTTGGATTCTGAACTTGCTACTTGTCGACGAATGGAGCGTTGTCAAAATTCTGAATGCAATCTGGAACTTATGAGAAGATTTGATGAGATAATTAGAAGAGTCAACCCTTTTGCTGCTGCGTACAAAATGATGTGGGAACTGGAGCAGCAGGTGATTCGTGAAGAAGGACATGAGGCGTCGGAAAACGTTACCATGTACATCAGTGATAAGAGACTTGATTCTGACCAGCACAGAGGAAGATATAATGCTCCCAAAACAAATGAGGTTGCAATGGTGTTTAAAAGCTCTGATGGCATTCCACCAAATAACCGGGATATCTGCATTTATCCCAAACAACGCCAACTGTTCAGGATTAATACTCTCAATCCTAACTGCGATCCAATGACTTACGTTTTATTTTTTCCATGTGGTGAGAAAGGTTTTCGCGTTCATCAAAGTTTTACTGAGTTACAGTTTTATGTGCACCGTTTATCAGTTAGGAAAGATATTTTCAATCCTATTTTGTATGGAGGTAAGCTTATGCAGCAGTATGTTGTGGATTCTTATGTTAAGGTTGATTGTAACCGTTTGAATTTCATTCGTCACAATCAGAGAACACTGCGAGTTGAATCGTATTTGGGTCTTGCTGACCACGTGAATGCTCTGGCTACCGAAGCTGGCATGAAGGCAGGTGTTACCCTCATTCTGCCATCAAGTTTCATTGGAAGTCCTAGAGCAATGCAACAGAACTTTCAGGATGCCATGTCGGTTGTTAGAGATTTTGGTAAGCCCGACTTGTTTTTGACTTTCACTTGCAACCCAAAGTGGAAAGAGATCAAAGACAACCTTTTTCCTGGACAAAAGCCTCATGATCGTCCCGACTTAGTTGCCAGAATTTTCGACATCAAGAAGAAAGCACTTTTGCAAGATTTGAAAAAAAAAAAACGGTATTTTTGGTCGCATAGTTGCAGACATTCATGTCATAGAGTTTCAGAAGAGAGGACTACCGCACATGCATCTATTGCTCATATTAGCAGAAGAGGATAAAATAAGGGACCCGGAGAGCATCGATCGGTTAGTCTCAGCAGAACTGCCAGACAAGACAGTGGATCCTAGATTGCATGAAATTGTCATATCTACAATGATTCATGGACCTTGTGGTGTGTTGAACCCCAATGCTCCATGTATCGTTGATGGTGTTTGCACAAAGGGATACCCCAAGCAATTTAGAGAAACAACTGCTGAGAACATCAATGGTTATCCAATGTATAGGCGTCGTGACAACGCAAATCATATTGTGATAAATGGCAATGTTGTTGATAATAGGTGGATTGTGCCGTATAACCCATACCTCACCAAAAAATACAATGCCCATATTAATGTGGAAATCTGCAGTTCGCTGAAGTCCGTCAAATATATCTTCAAGTACGTTTACAAGGGTCATGACTGTGCAAAGGTTGTCTTCGAGGACAATGGCCAGGGGCTAATTACATGGGATGAGATACAGACCTTTTTGATACAGACCTTGATATGTATCTGCGCCTGAAGCAATGTGGCGACTTCTAGAAAAGAAAATGCACGAGAAATCCCATGCAATCATTCGTTTGCCAGTGCATTTGCCAAACATGCAGCCGGTGTACTTCTTGGATGATGAAGAGCGTCAAGCACTGGAAAGAGCTGCTCAAAGGAATACCATGCTGACAGCTTGGTTTGAATTGAACAGAACGGATCCTGATGCCAACAGATACATATATGCTGACATTCCGAAGCATTTTGTTTGGAAGAACAATAACTGGGAGAGACGTGTACGATTGGGAGACCGAATTGTGTCAAGGTTATATTCTGTTAGTCCGAAAGACATTGAACGATTTCATCTACGGATGCTTCTGTTTCATGTTCCGGGAGCTAAGTCTTTTGAAGAGTTACGAACCTTTGAGGGTGTTGAAATGATTTCTTTCAAAGAGGCGTGTCGTGTTAGGAATTTGTTGGAAGATGATGGTGAGTGGAGAAACTGCTTGAGGGAGGCATGTAGCTTTCAAATGCCATCAAAGTTAAGGCAGTTGTTTACTTTTATTTGCGTTTTTTGTAATCCAACATCACCTCTGGCACTTTGGGAAGAATTCAAATCTTATTTGTCTGAAGATTTTGAGTTCCACACCTCAGTGCAGCAAAGTGTAGATCTTGCATTGCACAACATAGCCGATCAACTTCATGCTCACAACATGACCCTCATGAGCATTGGATTGCCAGAACCTGCCATTACAATGGTTCATGGACCTTGTGGTGTGTTTTACCCCAAGTTTCTGTGTATTGTTGATGGATGGTACTTACTTTTTTGCTTTTTTTATCTAACACAGTTTCTGTGTATTGTTGACGGATGACGTGGTGCATAAAATAGATTTTTGGTGTTCATTGGAAAGCATTTTGGATATGATGAGAGTATTCTTCAGTTGGTTTTATAACACACATACATATCATATTAATAAAAATGTCACTTTTTCTTTATCAATGTTCTTTTAATTATGTTGTTTTTCGTAAAGTTTTACTTTAAGCTTTTGTGATACGTTAGAGTGTAAGATGCCCTTGATTCTCAAATGCATTAAGTTGTCGAATCTACAATGGTTCATGGACCTTGTGGTGTGTTTTACCCCAAGTTTCTGTGTATTGTTGATGGATGGTACTTACTTTTTTGCTTTTTTTATCTAACACAGTTTCTGTGTATTGTTGACGGATGACGTGGTGCATAAAATAGATTTTTGGTGTTCATTGGAAAGCATTTTGGATATGATGAGAGTATTCTTCAGTTGGTTTTATAACACACATACACATCATATTAATAAAAATGTCACTTTTTCTTTATCAATGTTCTTTTAATTTCCGAAATTATAAATCATTAATATTTGCATGAAATTTTGTGGTTTGTTGAGCCCCAACTTTCCGTGTATCGTTGACGGTGTAATACATTATGAAAGCTATTTTATTTTCAAAATATTGGTTCCCTTGAAAATTTAAACATGTAGGCATTAATAATGTAAGATAAGTGCATACATAGTCGACTATTAAAACAGTTTTTTATGTAAACACTTATTTTGCAGACTGTGGAGTGACATGTGCAGTTTTTTATGTAAACACTTATTTTGCATACTGTGGAGTGACATGTGAAACAGGGTCCTTGCCCCTCACTCTATTTTCTTAAAACTGCAATCAAAAAGTCAATTTCTTTTTTAAAGTGTCTGATGTGCTCTGATACCCTTAAAAATTTAAAAATGTAGGCAATAATGCAAGATAAGTGTATGCATAATCAACTATTAAAGCAGTTTTACATTAAAAAATGTAGGCATTAATAATGCAAGATAAATGTATACATAATCAACTATTAAAACAGTTTTTTATGTAATCTATTTCTTAAATTGCAATCAAAAAGTCAATTTCTTTTTTTAAAGTGTATGATGTGCTCTGGTACCCTTAAAAATTTAAAAATGTAGGCATTAATAATGCAAGATAAGTGTATACATAATCAACTATTAAAACAGTTTTTTATGTAAACACTTATTTTGCGTACTGTGGAGTGACACGTGGAACAGGGTCCTCGCCCCTCACTCTGGAAACTGTGCTTTAAATATAATATTCAATGCACAGGCTAATGGTTCCACACAATTTTTTTTCGAATAGAAAGGTAGTTATAAATGTTACAAAATGTTATTTCTAAAATTATAAATCATTAATAGTTGTATGAAATTTTTTGATGTGTTGAACCCATATTTCCCATGTAATGTTTACAGTGTAATTATACTTCAAGCATTCTTTAAAGTTACGAAAGTTATTTTAACTTCAAAATATTTTTTCCTTCGTTTTATGAAACATAATGTAATTTTGTAATACTTTTTTTCATTTATGTATCACATATAAAAGTATTTCTTGCATGTGAAAAATATTTTACATGTATAAAATAATGAAAAAAATATAATTAACAAGTTTTTGAATTAAATACCTGCATATTATCTGAAAAACATAATAAAACTGATAATCTTTACTTTTTTTCTTTAAAAAAAAAAGGGTTGACTGAAATTTAAAAAGATAAACTAAATAGACACTTTTATCAATGTACATATGTGCGTTAGTATTTTTTGATTCTGAAAAATATGCACAATTTCTTAAAACTGCAATTGCAAAAGTCAATTTCTTTTTTAAAGTGTATGATGTGCTGGTCATATAAAAGTATTTCTTGCATGTGAAAAATATTTTAAATGTATAAAATAATGAAAAAATATAATTAACAAGTTTTTGAATTAAATACCTGCATATTATCTTTGAAAAACATAATAAAACTGATAATCTTTACTTTTTTTCTTTAAAAAAAAAGGGTAGTCTGAAATTTAAAAAGTTAAAATAAATAGACACTTTTACCAATGTACATATGTGCGTTAGTATTTTTTGATTCTGAAATTTAAAAATGTAGACATTAATAATGCAAGATAAGTGTATAGATAATTAAGTATTAAAACAGTTTTTTATGTAAACACTTATTTTGTGTATTGTGGAGTGAAATGTGGAACAGGGTCCTCGCCCCTCACTCTGGAAACTGTGCTTTAAATATAATATTCAATGCACAGGCTAATGGTTCCACACAATTTTTTTTTTCGAATAGAAAGGTAGTTATAAATGTTACAAAATGTTATTTCTAAAATTATAAATCATTAATAGTTGTATGAAATTTTTTGATGTGTTGAACACATATTTTCCATTTAATGTTTACAGTGTAATTATACTTCAAGCATTCTTTAAAGTTACGAAAGTTATTTTAACTTCAAAATATTTTTTCCTTCGTTTTATGAAATAATGTAATTTTGTAATACTTTTTTTCATTTATGTATCACATATAAAAGTATTTCTTGCATGTGAAAAATATTTTACATGTATAAAATAATGAAAAAAATATAATTAACAAGTTTTTGAATTAAATACCTGCATATTATCTGAAAAACATAATAAAACTGATAATCTTTACTTTTTTTCTTTAAAAAAAAAGGGTAGTCTGAAATTTAAAAAGATAAATTTTTGATTCTGAAAAATATGCACAATTTCTTAAAACTGCAATTGCAAAAGTCAATTTCTTTTTTAAAATGTATGATGTGCTGGTACCCTTGAAAATTTAAAAATGTAGACATTAATAATGCAAGATAAGTGTACACATAATTAACTATTAAAACAGTTCTTTATGTAAACACTTATTTTGTGTATTGTGGAGTGAAATGTGGAACAGGGTCCTCGCCCCTCACTCTGGAAACTGTGCTTTAAATATAATATTTAATGCACAGGCTAATGGTTCCACACAATTTTTTTCCAATACAAAGGTAGTTTTAAATGTTACAAAAATTAAATAAATGGATACTGTTATTATCAATTTCATTTATCATGTTTTTTAACTGTTAGAAAAAATTTCATACCACTGAATTCATTACCAATAATTTTATGAATTCTTATAAAAAATATTTCTTGAGTATGTGAAACATTTTATACACATGTGTAAAATAATGAGCAAAACATAGTTAGCCATATATTTTTAAAAAAATATTATAAAACTGATTATCTTTATTTTTTTAAAAAATTTAGTTTCAAAAAAGACATTTTATGAATTTCATTTGTCATTTTGTACGTTTTTTTTATCAATGCACATATGTATGCACTCGGTAAAGCCCGTGCAACGCCGGGCCATGAAAGC
>BMAO01018190.1:0-27016 GCA_019973975.1 Trichonephila clavata | reverse complement strand
GAAAAAAAGGCTGAGTGCCTCTGTTCTATAGAAGGTAAAAGTGTTTATTATTATTAACTGTATTGTAGTTATTTGCATAATTTGTTGTATTCTGTATGGCAATTTCTAGAACTCTCCTTAGGTGTATATTAGCTAAAGAAATATTCAGATCGCGGATTAAAGTCTGGAGTTGTGACTAGCAAGAGTTGTTATCATTTCACTTAAACATCTAATTGCCGCATTAGTTTAATCTGCATGGCAATATTTTGCCTGTATATAACTAAGATATTTTTACAGTTTTAATAACAGTTTACAGTTGAATTAAAAGTTTTGTAGAAAATCATATTGTTTTCAGAATTACGATCAAATGAAATAATATCCGATGTGTGTTTTTTTGTTAAAATTTCTCTACTCAACCAATTAAAATGTGAACTTTACACTTTTATACTTCTAAAATATGTATTTCAAAAAACCGTAGTTCAGGCTCTGTACAGAAGTCAAACAGAAGCCTATGCATAAGCAAAATATTATTAATTTAGAAACTTTTTTTTGTAAAAGGAGACTGTTTTGAATATATGTCATTTTTTTTCTTTCATATTATGCCAAAAATTGCATTTGGATATTTTTTTGTAATAATATTTTTAAAACAATTTTATATCTATATTCCAACAAAACTAACACTAAATATCAAAAAAGTATTAATGTATATTCTTTCTGAATCATTGTTTCGAACTTAGTCAGGCGTAAGGTATCCACTACTAGCAAACACATTTTAAAAAATGAAGATATGGAGAGAGAGATATTTTTATGGTATATATAGATTTGTTTAGCACATTAGAAAACAATATGCTAAAATTAAGAAGAAAAAAAGAAATTATTATTACTAAAATTGGAGAAAAAGGTTAAAATTTTACACGAAAAATAAACAGTACCAACAGGTATATTCAGTACCAAAAGTCTTTGAACAAGTTTTCAATTATGATGTGTCGCTATGTTATTCATTTGTGATATGACCGTCATGGTTATGATATATTTAAATTTTTTAAAAAAACTAGAGCACTGTATCTTAGTTATTATATGAAATTGCTAAAAAATCTGTGATTATATTCACATAAGGGACTGGTAACAATAATTTTCGGTCAATTTTATTTTTCAAAGCTTTATCATCAATCGTTGTCCCCGTTTGAGCATTAAAAAAACATTTCGAGTTAAAACGCGTTTTATTGTATGCAATTTTGCCTTAAGTAATGGCATCTGCTTTATTAAAACACTTGTATTTTTTGTTTTAGTGAAATGAAAAATAATAAACTTGGTATTTTTTAAAAGCTAATAAGATCGTCTATAAAAAAAATCATGAAAAAATTATCAATACTTGGCAAATTCACAATTTTAGAATTATCGGATAACTTAATGCCTTTGGATTTTAAAAATCAGCAAGTTATATGGTGGGGGTGTCAGTCTATTTGGCACCCCTCTTCACCGTCTTGCCTACCTAAAGATGTTGGGAGAAACAAAGCATCACCAACAACTTCCATTATAACTATTTATAACTCTAAGTACGCACGACTAAGTGAACTAGACAAGGAGAATAAGCGCTACTGATCCAATAACTAAATATGATTAAATCTATCTTTGATCATCAATTTAATAATTAAATATCTTAACAACTATTTCCTTAACTCGCGCTATGTTTGTGAATGAAATATTCTAATATTCTCACTTAAGTATCACTACAACATCTCTCCGGCTCCTTCTAACTTACATCTACAAAACCTATAGACATTATATAGTAAAACTAATTTAAATATCATGGTTTCTTTTTGAGAGGCTGTGAATTACCGTGAATGCTAGCCCCAAAGTTCCGAAAAGAAGATTAGTGGGAAATTGACGCGTATCGATTCGTTACAATATACATATTAAAAGTGGAAATTTCCGTAACAAATGTTACCTAATGAATGATCGATGATATCAAGAAAATATTCTTAAAATTAATATTTCTACGATTATTAAAACACAACATAAAATAATAAGGAATTCAAATGAAGAACTTCATGAAAATTTTTCTTTTAGAGCATAAACTGAAATTTTCGTTGACTCATCAACCTGAAATAAATAAGCTCCTTAAATTCAACTGAAACTGTTTTTCTGGGACAAATGCGACGTGAAATATTTTTTTTTTCGAAATGAAATTTTTATTCTAAATGAGAACACATTAGACATAATGCATACTCTTTCTACTTCACGAAGCTCTACAAAGAGATATAACTTCCAGAGAAATACTCAAAAATTCTATTTGTGGATGTAACAGTTAAAGAGGTATACTTTTTCATTTTACGGCCCTTCTTTCACTTTGTTTTTTTTCCCCTCTTGTTAGCTTTATGAGGAAAATTTTACTTTTTAAGCCTACTGAAAGAGAGCACAGAGCAAAGCGTTTGCTTAGCAAATATCCTCTTCATTTCATTTCTTCTTTTAAAGAGAATTGTTCCAGACTTTCATTTGCACAGTACATTTTTATATGGATGTGTATCTACGCAGAAGTGTAAAATGGGACATTTATGAGAATATTTTTCACTTCTTTTTAGAATGCAATTACGTTTTGTTTGGTCTTCTTAAGCGACTTTTATTTATGCATCGTGACATTCTGAAATATATATATAGCATAATATTTATTTTCAAGTTTTCCTACTTAACGAAAAAATGATGAATTCACTCTGTGTGTCCCGAGCACTTGAATTATAAAACAAAAAACAACAAAATTGTAAGCAACAAATATTCAGATTTAAAGAATTTTTGTTATTCTCATTTTATTTGTCCATTTAATGGACGCGATGAAATTTTTTACTCATTAAACAGTTCATGGTACTTATATACTCAAATATTCATTCATTTGACGCTATTCGGAGTTGATAAACTAAATTTTATTTTTCAATTCCTACTATTAGCTTACTTTATCCCTATAGATATATATTTATATATCTTGTTCAAATTTTCAATCTTTAATAAAATACTTTCTATTTATCCAATCAAGTTCAAATAAGTTTTTTTTAAATTGTAGGGGATGACAATTGATGTTAATACAGTTTTTTCAATTATTAATTCCTCAAAATTACCGGCTAATGAATTAAAATATTTACCGGTTTTCGACTCCAATTTAGATTCATCTTCATTGTTGTAACAATGTAACTGTTAAAACAATGACAAAAGTGGGCGTCGAAAACTGGATTTTCAGATAAACTAGTCCAACCGGGTATGCATTGTTACAACAATGCAGACAAAACATGCTCTTTTTGGATTCCTACTATTGATTCACTCTCTCCCTATATATATGTAAATATATAATCAAGATTTCTCTACAAGAGAGAGATGAATTAACATGATTATATCTGAAAAGAATCGTAATTGCAAGATAACCAGACAACAGAATTTAAAAGGAGATATGAAAAATTGAAATAACAAAGTTAAATATAAAAATATAAAAGAATGGATGTTACAGTATTATCAACATTGCTGACTTAGGACAGCTTATATACAAAGAAATTTCTCTTAGAAACATTTCTTTATATAAAAGTGGGGTTGAACATGTTTTTTGGCCAGCCAACCTACCCCCTTTCTGTTAATAATGCTGAGCAAAAGCCTATTGGAAATAATGGATAGGAAATCTAAATCCATTATGAGAAAAAGGTAACTTACCTAAAAATTGCATACAGAAATGCAGAGCCCGCGCTAAATCTGAGTACAATAAACAAGTTATTGCCAGATTTTGGATTATCAAGAGTCGACTATATATATATATATATATATATAAATAGTCGACTCTCGATAATTCGAAGTATATGGTCAGTCCCTAGAAAAACTCTTGATATTTCGAACTAAAACAATACGCTTGGGTACACTCAATAATTCGAAGTAAAATCTGTGGTTGGCCAGACTACAACACACAATAATTCGAAGTTATCTTATAAAACTCTCGACAATTCAAACATTCACTATCATGTACAGTCCCGTAGCAAATGGGTTGGAGCTCACAAGTTTAGTGTCGTATTGTATATGCGTGTCTCCCCTATAACGTAGCCCTTTAATGACCATCTGTCTGCTACCTCTTAGTCTTTTCCAGTTCATTAGGCAAAAATGCACTTTTATTCCTTTCCTTCTTCAAGTGGACAATAGACCAACCCGCACCTGTTGTCAACCGTTCACATCTTTCCTTTAATACGTGGCGTTGCTACACATGTGTTAAGAAAGGATGGTCCACTATTGTGAAGAAGAGATGTGTAGGATTGTGTAAGAGTGAATGTATTGAATGTATGTTTTTAATATAGGACTTTTAACTTCTGTATAATATTTATATTGTATACTATGTACTTTTGAAAATACTTTAAAATAATTTTATACATATGTACAAATTTTGTTTTATTACATAGTTTCAAATTTAAATGTGTTAGAGAAAAATACTTAGTGTATTTTGGGGAGTTTTTTTCTACACTCTTGATAATTCGAAGTTTTTCATTGGTCCCTCCAACTTCGAATTATCGAGAGTCGACTGCATATATATTTTATACACATTTTCAGTCGTTAATAAAATACTTCCTATTCATCTACTCAAAGTAGGAATTGACTTAAAATGTTTTCTTTATACTACTTGTTATTTATACAATCATTGATTCAATTATTTTCCCGGAAGCATACATCTTAAATAAGACTATTCTGCAATAAAGTATCCATGTATTGATTGCTACATAAAATAAAAGATAATTTACTGAAAGTAAATGAAAATTCTTATAGAGACGAACACGACGTAACTTAAAAGAATATAAGAAATCTCTCTTATTTCATTTAATGTTCCTTGTGCACTTACATAACCACATAAAGACGTGGAATTCTCATGATAATTCTATGTGTTACAGTATTACAGTCTTTAAATGTTAAGATGAATTTTTCTTGGGGGGGGGCAAAATTATCAGGTTAAATTATTAGGTTAATCATTATTTTATTGAAGAGAACTTTTAGTGATAGTCGATATGTTTACGGTTTGGGGTTCTTATCGTCTACAAGAAACCCGTTGAGTAAGTACATTTTTAAGAGAAATCTATTAATTGTGCAATAATACTTTTAATTGATTCATTGTATTGCAGTTTTTCGATTGATTCGTGATTGATTCTATCAACTAATGTGTTGATTGTTGGATTGTATTAATCTGGTTCTTTATGTATAAAAAAAAAATGAACATCTGATTTCTGCGTATAGAAACGTTGCCGTTGTTCCATAAAATTTCTTATTGTCTCTTTTTAACGCAAATTACCTAGATAACATGAGAAATGAAATAATTTTCTGCGCTTAAGCTCATCACCCTGGTTAATGTGTAGATTACCGAGCTAATCTGCAGATTAACTGATACCTGCATTTTTGCGGTAGCATATACTTAAAAAGTACATAGATAATTTTTAAATAGAATAAAAAGTTAAATAACACGGAAATTTTATAACTCATTCTGTAAGAATTTGTGGCCAGTGAGTGGTGGAAAGATAACGAAGAGTATAAGTTTAAGTAACGACATAAAAAAGAATAAGTATTCAATTTCAAGGAAGAGAAAACATTTAACTCTCTTTGTACACTTAATTTTCATTAAATCAAGAGTTGTTAACTGTGAAAAGAGATAAGTTACACTGAAATAAATAACTGTTTACTGAAATAAATAACACTGACTAATGCGTAGAGTCAACTTGCCTTCTCTCAACACAGAAGCATTCATTTTAATTTATTTTTCTCAAATATGCAGACAGTGTATAGTAAAGGACATATATGTAACTTCGTACATGCAAGGCTCCATTTAAGATAAAAGCTTAAATTTTCTGTATAAAGATTGAAAGAATTTGGTGTAAGCGGAAATATAATATGAATTGTATGAATTCTTTTATACATAATTGTATGATGTTAATTGCATTGTAGAAAATTTATTGATTCAGGTTAACTGTACGAATGTCTTTAATTATGCCGAAGTTTCTTTCTGATGTTCTTGTTTCTAAATTTATCTATATATTTCTAGGAGAAAAGTGACTCCCACACACATTCATCACGAGATACTAAGAATTATATATATATATATATATATATATTAGACCTATAGATTTGAAATTTAGCAAGCATCTTTCTTTTTTTAGTAGAGAACATTAAGAATGAGTTTGGCAGTCCCAAAAGAAGTTGTAGAGGTTTTATAGGGAAAATAAAAATATGTCGTTTATTAATTATAGATCTACTGACTTGAAATATGGAAAGCATGGTTGTTTAATTGAGTAGAGATTTAATAAAAACAAGTTTTCGTGAAGATCGATTCCCAAAGGTGTTGTGGGGGCGTTACAGACAAAAATTCACGTCTACCAATTATTAGAACTACGGACTTGAAATGTGGGAGGTATATTATTTTGTTGAACATTTACCCACTCGAAGCAGATTTGGTACAAATCTCTTCCCAAGGAGGGGATAAATATACTTTCTATTTTAAAAATTCAAATAGTATCTTTTTAAATCAAAAATGCGAAATCTGTAAGAATGTTTTTAATGTCATTTGTCTGCTACAGTGGTGGAAATACTGGTTAAATCAGTAATATTTATTAATTTCACTCATTTTTAAAAAAATTTTGGTAAAATGTTCTTTACACGAAATCTAATTTGCAATTTACTTGGAAATATTCAATATAGTAATAATTTTTTCTCTCGATAGGATTTTATTTATCCTTCCATCTCGATTGTTATATTTTCATTTCAACTGGGAGATAAACGGTGGTTGACAATATATTTAATAAACTGTTTAAAATAAAATATTTTATAACGTTCCAAAGACGAGGTCAAATTCATTTACTGATTTTTGCATTTATTATATTACATTTTAATGAAATAAAGGATTGCAAATGTATAAAAACTGTTACACTATAGAATCATATTGCGCCTGAATGTGAGTTCTTAAATTTTTAAATTTCATTTGTAAAATAGATACTTTGTTATCTGAATGTATTTTCTTTTGTAGTCAGTGTTGCATGTTTTTCGTAAAATAGTTTTAAGGCAAGGTTTATGTAACGTACGCGTGTAATATTCAATAATAATTTTTTGACGCAATCAACTGTTCACGGTTACCCAGTTGTTAAAGATGGTAATCCTCTTATTGCTTCAGAATGTGATAATAATAATCAGTCATTCTTTCAGTAAAATTCAATGTACAAACTTCTATTTCCTTTTGTTCTTTAAAAAAGGAAATAAAAAAAGACTTTCTAGCAAAATCAAATCACTTATAAAATATAACATTTATAACACATTTAAAAAAAATAGTTTATGCTTTTTTTTGTATAGAACTGACTTCGTTGGGTACCAAAAAAAAAAACGATTCATATCACACTTTATATTTTAATTAAAATTGTATTTTTAGGCAAAATGTTTCATTGAGAATTTTTAAATTATTTCTTTAACCTACGCCCATCTTCGACATCTCTGTCATTAGCTGATGAACAGTTCAATAAAGCTATGATGAAGCTTAAAAAGAATTAAAATTAACTTCCGAGAGTTGTCTTCAAGAAACTTTAAGACAATAGGGCAGTGCTCGTGATGGTCACCCTCCTTTTTACCCTGGTGGCAAAGAGGGCAGCAAGCCGAATTCTTGACTCTAATGCAATATAAATGCGTCTGCAAATAATCATGTCCAGTAAAGAAACGCAAGCAAGCAGCTCCAACAGATCGAGGCAGGGAACTGGAGACAATTACTTTTGTTGAGCAAGACATTCCACCTTTTACGTACTGCTGCATCACCATACAAGAAGGCTCTATTAATTTTCAAATAACTGTAAATGATTCATTTGATATCCCACAGAAACGAATCAGAGCCAGGTTGGCACATGAGAGATCCAGTTATCAAGTCTATATGCCTGCTCATTTCCAGAAATGCCACAATGACTGGGAATCCACTGGAGAGCAATGCTTTCTTTAGACTTCCCAAGTTCAATTAACTTCATTCTACAGGAATGAACTACTGTGTTTTCATTTTCCTTGAATTTATGAAAGACAAAATGGCAGCTTGAGAATCGATAAAAAAACACAATAGTGTGTTCAGAACCATTTTCCAATTAATCGATCGTAAATGGTATTGCCACTATCTCACCGTCAAAATTGTCACAATACTTCCATACAGTATAACTAACACTTAAAGCATTTGAACTTTTAAATTATGATTCATTTATCTATGTATTGCGAATAAAAGCCTCTGATCTCATACCATTTTATTTATTTCTACATTTCATATTGTTTAACAGTTAACAACAACTAACTGTGTTTCCTTATTAAATTCGATACACTTTACGATCGATCGCATAAAATCAACTAAGATGAATTATAATTAATCCAAAATTGAAAACTAAGCTTATAATTGTTTTTATTTCTTAAAAGTATACTTCCTGATTTCTAGTCTTCACAGCATTTATTGTATATTTCTTTAAATTTCTGGAATTAGAAAAATTCGACTTTTCAAATTTGTACCATCTAACGCGAAAGCACTGAAACAATGATTATGAATATTTAAACATAACTTTTCCGAATTACTAACATCTTCAAAAAATTATCTATCGAAAAATATACGTTCCTTTAACTCCGTCAAACAACAAACTCCCTTAGCTTCCAAACCTAAGCGCATTCATTCCACCCACCTACGGCTACGAAAACTTCAAAAGATTTAACATTAAATACATTTTTCAAGATGCGTGTCCTGAAATTTATGCTATCCAGAATCCTAAGCAATTATGGATAGCCAGCCGTATGGACAATTTTAAAATAAACGTGATTTATTTTCGTTACTCTGCCGTGGATACCTTAATTGTCAAATAATTTAAACATGCCATTATGCAAATGAGCATTAAGTCTGTTGCGAATATCACTAAATTGGGCCTTGGTAAGAAGCATGGAACTGGTTCAAGCGCTGGGGTAATCCAGTTATCGACGACGCAAAATTCTGAGTAATTTTTAGGAGATAAGACAGGTTCATCTCGTTCTACCTTTTGATCACCTACTTTTATTGTAAGTTCGATGCAGATTAAGAATATGTATTTTCTCAAGCTGTTAAGTACAAAGATTTTGTTGTTAGTTTGGTTCATATGCGAGTTCAAGTTTCGTGGAATTTATTAGTAAGTATTTGATTTTGTAGAGAATAACTGTAGTTAAATATGATTTTTGTTTTAGTAAGTAAACATTCTCGAATTGGTTTATTAGATATATTTGCGTATCAGTAAAAAAGTAAAACTTATTCAATGCAAATTTTCTGAGTATTTAAAAAAAGTTCGTCTCAATTCATTCAGAATATTTTCGCATTTGCTATTCAGCATAATGATTTTCTATATTTCACATATTAAAATAAATTTACCTTTTGCATTAATGCATTTTACGTATGTTGCTTTATTTCGAATTTACAACTATAATTTGTTACAGTACTTTGTAAATTAAATGATAACTTTATTTTTAACTTCAATGTCGTGATTCGTAATATAGTGTTAGTGAATAAATGTTCCTTATTTGGTATTGTGTTTCTCAAAGTATATATTCTAAGTTCTACTCTAAATGTAAGCTTTTAAAAATAAAAAGTTATTTATATAAAAAAAAGATTCTTAGAATAATAGGGTATTAAATTTTTCAAAACAAAGTTATCTTTAAAAATGATTAAAATTTTAATAGAATTAAATATTTTAATTCACTAAAATTCACTGTATGAACTGTTGTAATTTATATTTATTTCTATCCTTACGCTATTGGAAGAAAATTAAATCTTCTCTGCTGTGGCCTAACGAAAGATATTAGTTCTCCACCTGCAAGGTCAAGTTTTGGTCCCAAAGCGTACAAAAAAATTACAAAACCATTACATCTGTCTTTATGCCCTGGAATACTGGGCCACCAGTGATGCGGGGGCTGTGGAGGAATACGTTACGCCACTGCCTCTCTTCTTTCATCACTAAATCACAGATAAAAGTCACAACAAAAATCACTTTTATTTTAAACTTGCCTGTACAATAAGGTTTGTGTAAGCAAGCAACATATCAGTATAATTAGGCTGTATATGTATTTCTCCATAAAAATTGGGGGAAAATTAAAATTACTCTAATATTATTTAATGTTATTTGATGTTTAAATTTTAATTATTACATCATTAATTATATGAAGACATATAAAAAATTATTAATGCTTAAATATATATCTGATAATAATAACAAACTAATTCTATACGTTAAAAGTTGAATTGAATTTGTAAAATGTTAACTTTTATTGAATGATTTGATTTATTAGCAAGGAATAGGGAATCTGTTCTTATACTTTCAAAATATTTAACATGATTTGTACATATTAATTTGACTTTTATTTGCAAATTGTTATTTTTCTCTATAGACAAGAATTTAGCTTGCAAACATGATTAATTATAAGATAAAGAACACTTTAGAACCATGATTTAATTTTGAAAAAAAGAAATTTTACAAAATCTGTATTCTTATAAAAACACTGGCTAAAATAATTAACTTCTTGTCTGGCAATTTATATGACTTACTCATTGGTTCGAATTCTGATTCTGTTAAGAGATCAGTACACAGACTGAAACTCTTTAAACAGAATTATATTACCAATTCTCAAGTGACATTATGTAGAATTTAAAAGAATAAATTGCAATTGTCATATATCCGTAGCTGTAAGTTATATAGTCTTCTGCAGCCTGTTATACTGTTCCTAATATAAATAAACTAATCCAAAAAGATTACCAAAGATATGACATCGAAGCATGGCAAACTTTAGTTGTTGATTCTTTGGAAGTATTGTGTAAGAACTTTTCTAAAAGAAGGAGGTGAGGTTACTTTTTACAAATATACATTGAAAATCGCTTAACACGAAACTGAGGGATATGAAATATTTTTCGTGTTAATGGATATTGCAAAAAAAATAATAGCTGCAAAATTACGTTTATTAGATTTATTTTATTTACATAGGTATGTCAAAATGTATTTAATAAAAATCAATGAAACAAAATCATTCCCAAGAGCTTAAAGAAGTTTAATACAATAATGAAATACGAAACATTTATTGAGTTTTTGGAAAATAATCTTATTTTTCTTTCTATTGTGCTTTTAACGAATCAAATTGTTCGATGTTGTCCATTTTGTTATTCATTGCACTATTGGAATGTGCTTCTAAATAACTGTACATACTTTCTATGATGTTTCTCATTTCGGAAGACGTGGGAATAGGACATTATGCATTTTATTTTCGTCGTCGGAATCTGCCTCAATATTTTTTGAGCATTAAACAAATTCCAAAATGTCTTTGTCTGCCATAATTGGGGCTGTACACGCATTATCATCATCTACTGCAATAAATTCTTCCGAAAATATAGTAGGAGAGTTCTATTCGGCTGGTGTTTTCCGTATTTTGTTAATTACAAGAAAAAAATATGTTTTCGTGTTAAGCGATTTTCACTTGCGTTAAGAGGAAAAAAATACAAGAAAATACACAGTACTTTGTCCGGACCTTTGCATTATTTCGCGTTAAACGTATTTATGTATATATAAAGGGTTTCTGAGGAATTATAATTTCATTTGAAGCTATTTTATTGTAGATTGTAGATTGTTTTTTTTTTCTTTCTTCTGTTCTCTGTTCTTTATCTATTTTTCTAGTGGTATTTTAACATTTTAGAGATGTTAATAAAAAGAATGAAGTAATCCCTTCGAAAAGCTTCAACTGAAACAATTCCTTTTTTTCAAAACTGAAACTTTTGTTCACTTAGCTTTAGAGATCAAAAACAATTTTTACTTGCAGCTGTTTTTTTTCCTTCTTACATTATATGTATTAATTTGTTTCTAAGAAAATTAAAACGCTTCAGGCTGTAAAAACAACAAGAAAAAAAATCTTATATAATGAACAGCTCATTAAAGAAATACTTGTAAAAAACTTTAAAGTTTATGACAGAGATAATTTTGTTTTTAATTAACAGTAACGATTCTTCTCGCATCAAATGCAAATTTTTTCAACTTTCTCCAACAGCTGTTACAGAATTTAATTCAAAAAGCAAATAACGACTTGAAAAATGTGTTTCATTATCCACAAAAAGTTTAAAAAAATGTTTTAAAAAATAATATAAATCTTCTAAATACTACAAGATACGATTTCTCCTTTCGGGTTTAATTATCGATAATTTTTTTTTTACTTCCATTAAAAAGTCTTAATATTAGAACGATACATTAAAAATGGCCATTTGTAGAGAAATATTATTTAAAAAAGCATGTCAAATGAAATCTTAGGGAAAAAAATAACAATAATAGCCAATGTAATGTTCCCAAAATATTGTTTTCGATATGTATTTTCTTGTTAAAAAAAGAGGTAGAAGAAAAAGAATTAAAAAAAGTAATTTTTTGAAGAATAAGTATGACACTCCATGAATCATTATTTATTTATTTTTTGAAAAAATAATAAGAATTTGCTCATTGTGTTGTAGAATCTGCATTTTTAAATTGTAAGTAAAAAAAAGGGTAAATAATTTAACAAATTTCCATAAAAATGACAAATAGTATACTCTTAGAATAGTCACTGATTTTGCTTTTCTTCCTAAGTACATTAGAATATAAATAAACCTTAATTAAACACTAAACTGTAAATAAAATTATTCCAAATTTTATATCTCTTTCTTCGATTCTTGTTTGATAATATGATCGTTTTTATGAAATGTAGGCATTAAGAATGAACAAACATACAAAACAAAAAACATCCACTCGATTCATTTATAGTTTTTGATTTTTTATTCCTGGTTTTTTTTTTTTTCAGAAAAAAAATCACTCAGTAGACGTAAACAATTGAGAATTTGGGAAATTAACTTAATTTTGTTTTGAAAAAATTAACTTGTTTATAAACTAATGTTATCAATAGAGTTTATTAAATAATATTGCTCATGACTATCTCCGGCTATGAACTACAGTTGTAGCAAATATCTATAATTTGATGAACAAAAGTTCTTAAGGTATCTGACTGGTTGCAACAACTTTTTTTTTAAAAAAATAGATATATGTGGATTTTTTTTGTTGTTTTTAGATTTTTTTTAGCTAATTTTATGAAAATATGCTAAAATTAAGAAGAGAAATAGAGATTATCATCACTAAAATGGGAAAAAAATGGGTAAAAATTGACAAAAAATAACATAAACACAGCCCATTCTGTATCAAAAGTTTATAAACAAGTTTTCATTTTTTCAATTCTGATGTTTTACTATGTTATTCATTTTTGAAATGACCTTCAAGATAAGAGATATTTTAATTTTTACAAAAACTACTACACTTTATCCTAGTTATTATATGAAATTGCTTAAAAAAGACAGTGATTATTCACATAAGGGGCTGTAAATTTTTTTAATAAAACAGTAATTGATACTTCTACTATTATACAGAACATACACAAAAAATTTTAGTTAATTATTTTCAAAACTGTTTTAGCAATCGCTGGTCCCGTTTGATTATTTTCAAAAAATCATTTTTCGAGTAAATCGCGTTTTAAATTATGACACCTTGCTTAAATTAATGGCATCGGCTTTTACTAAAACACTTGTAGTTTTTGTTCTAGTGAACGGAAAATGATAACATTGTTATTTTTATAAAGCTAATAAGATAGCCTTTAAAAAAAATTAAAGAAATTTGTCAATTGTTGGCAAAAATCATAATTTTAGGGTAGTCGATACCTTAGCTCTTAAAATTCTTGATACTATAGTAATGATTTCAAGTACCGTAAAATCCGGCGTATAACGCGCACTTTTAACACAAAAAAATAGATCAAAATTTACGAGTGCGCGTTATACGCCAGGTATAAAAATGATAAAAATTGATGATAATAAAGAAAATGAGGCTTCTACATATATCGAAGTACTGTTCATTTTAAAGAATTGGCATAGTTTTTATGAACATCTCAAAAGTGGTAATTCTAAAAGTATACTATTTTTCAAAAGCCTTCTTATACAATACATGGAATAAATGACTTACAAACATAAGAACAATGCATACGGACATTTCAGGTTTCTTCATCCAAAAAAATGGGGGCGGGGGGGGGTACGTTATACGGCGAATATACCTGAAAATTAAAAAAGGCAGGTTGAAAGTATAGATTCCCGTTATACGCTGAATTTTATGGTAACTCAATCCCATTGCTACTTACATGGAAAACTGATATTTAATTGATATGTTGTATGTCCTCAAAAACAATCAAGAAAATAAAAAAAAACCTATTTTCGTAGTTTATTGAAACACATAAGAGCTGATTAACCTTGATCATTGCATTATTTAACTAGGGTTCACCCTCTTTATTGAAGTAGTCACAGTAGTCTGGTGGCCATGGTTTCTCGTATCCAGAAGGCCATGAGTTTGTGCCCAGTGCTACTGAAGACCCATTATAAAAAAAAAGTAGATTGATCTCCTTGCTTCCGTGTTAGCTCTAAAAACCAATCCAATTGCTTTCAAGATCCATGTAATTTTAAATTAGAAGTAATTATTGGTAAACAGATACACATTTTGTATTTTTCTGCATATATTTTGTACAAAATGTAACTTTCTTAATCCAAAATGTATCGAAAATGGAATAGATTCAAACCTTTGAACACTTAAGGAAAGAAAACTTTCCTTTCTAATTATACTTGTTGAAGGTGGTCACAGTAGCCTAATGGTTATGGTCATGAGCTCGTAGCCGACGAGTCATGAGTTCGATCCCTACTGCCACTGAAACTCCATCATGTAATGATGATGACGCTCGACAAATCTGTCGGGGCTCAAAGTTGTCCTGTTGGATTGGTGTGGAATTTAAAGGCCATATCACATGTATACATAATTGGAGCAATTCTTCTTTCAAGCAAACTTTTTAAGCCATTTCTACCCAGTTGTGATAGCAACAAAAATTAAGGTAGAAATTTCAGCTAATGGGGTTCTTCGTCTCCCTACGTCATAAACAAAATGGCGGTAAAGATGGAAGCCTCGGTTTCGGCAAACGCATCAGAAACGGCTCATAATATTTTAAACAGAATGGTACTCCATTTCCGTTTATGACTGTCAACAAAAGCGTGAGCGATATGAAAAAAATAATATTAAATGTTCGATTTCCGAAGTAGAAAAACCGGCAAGTAATTTTTCAGTGTGAAAATAGGCTGCCTGAGCTGACGTCAGACCTTATTGTTTTGCTTAAGACAACCCTTCACATTCACAGCTGTTCGAAAAATTTTCCGAAGTGGTTGTTCGAAAGAGAATAGAGTTGTTTGAGACGTGCGTGTGTGATATGGCCGAAAGAAAAGAAGGTGCTAGCTGAGGTGTCATTGTCGTCATTTTATCAAGGTTCAAAATTACGAGGTCCATTGGCAATAGTCCGCATATTGCTTTACAGCGAGACGTTTAATAAGAAATCACTCTCTTAGCTGGAATTTATTTCTGAAATTAGTTTTATGGAATTTCAACTAAAATAAAAAAAATCTATCCTTTGAACAGTTAATCTGAAATAAGGAAATCAGCAGAAGGGAAGTATTAGCTTAGTGTGTGGTATTTTATCATTTGAGATATTTATGAAAAAAATATTTTTATATACTTTATATCGTGGACTCATAAGTTTAAAAAATAAAACATGAGTATAAATATTGAGTACTTGATCAAAATCGGAGGACTGACACAAAGTTAGTTTTTTGGCTGGTTGCATCTTAGATCAATTTTCATGACATTTCATAAAGAAAAAAGATTTTGATACGAATGATATAAAATCTCTAACGTCAGCACCAAATGACAATGTTATTGAAGTCACGTTTGGTCACCACACTATTCTGTGAAATTATTATGTGCTCTCAACCAAAACAACGCACTAGGTAATAATTAATAATAAGGTAGTCACAAAAAGTACATCAAATCACGAAGTCGCTAACTATTACACAATGGTTCAAATCGACACAAATATAGGACTAAGTGTGATCAGTGAAAATCGATGATTCTATAAGTCTTTTGCAGGAATTTTTTGTTGTTGTAGGATTTCGGATGATTAGTTCTTGATTTTTTTTTTTACTTAGACTGAAATTATATATATATATATATTTAACGAGAGTTTTTTCCCTTCATAATTTGGCATCATAGAATAAAAATTGTATGTTCTGAAAGAAAAATGTATTATTACTCAAAACTGAAATAAAATTTCGCCACTTATTGTGTCGTTCATCATTTCTAATTAAGATTATGTGACATCTATTTCGGGGAAATATTTTGTAGTTCTATAAGAGAAATTATGCGGTTTTCCTGTTCATTTTCAGAATCTGCTTTTTTGATATAAAATAAGTCACTAGAGCAGTGATTCTCAAACACTGTTCCACGGCATTTTTATTTTCCGTCGAATTCTTGAAATGTGCTGCCAATATTTTTTAAATAATTGATTATATTCTGGGGAAAAAATGAGATCCGTTACCGAATCATTCGGTCATTTTCAGAAATAAACTGAGTGTATTACTGGTGCATGTATATTTAATTTATACTTTCGTGATAGAGGGATATAAACAATGTGATTGAGTTCGTAATCCAATTGTATTTACACATGCATCTGTATATGAATCAACTTTGAATGAAGAGGAAAAACTAATTTCCTCTGTTTAAACTCTTCTTTAATAATCGAGATATAATTTCAAAACATTCGGTAGAAACAAATTATTTCATTTTGGATTAAAATAAATGGCGGTTATCAAATAATATCAAAAAAGCTTTAAATATCGTATTACTTATATGTTCTTTCAAACGGTTAGGTAAAATATTATCACACTAAAATTTTTTAATTTTCCTCAAAAACATATAAGTGCTAGAGATATGATATAAAAACATTCAAGGATATTTATTTTAAACTTTGTAAAAACCCACCAAAGATAACTTTTAGAATGTGTATAAATTTATAATTCGATAAAAATATAATATTCTAAAATGCACCTTTGAACTTTGGAGGAAATATCCCGTCCATAATAATATTTACTTCGTGTAGGGAAACATTCAAAAATAACTTGCAGACAAATAAGATTTGCTGGCAAGAATAAACATAGGATGCTATATTAGTATGCAGACCTTAAACTCGACTTGATGGTATTCTGAATTTCGAAGAAGACGACTTTATTGAATTTTATAGGTTTTTCTGAAGTTCAATCTTTCGAAGCACGTTTGGACAAGCCTTAAATATACTCCTTCATAAGATATTAAAGAAAATGATAAAAACTTTCAGTGTTACTAATAGTTATAAAAAAGGGATAAGCTCGTCTGTGAATATTTGACGATGTTATTAATATTCAAGGACATAAAACTTCTCAAAATTATGCGCTTATTACAAAAGATTCATTAAAAATGCATCGAAGCGAACTGATATATTCTGCAAGCAACAAGGTTCAATATTGCACTTCAGAAAATCGATGGTTAAGATGTTCGAACCTTTCTCTTACATTCCACCTCCACAAGTAACGAAATGTCTGAATCTTTCCGGTACTGTCTGATGGTGCTCAAAAATAAAAAAAAATGGCAAATTGGTGATTGGAACTTATTTCCGCCCAATTAGTGAGTTAAATTAATCAGATTGGTCGTGAAACATTGTTTTGTTCTTTTGCTCCGTCCAATTAGAAGACTTTCAGCGTTAGGAGAACGGGAAGTGTTAAGTTTTTTGTTCACTAAATTAAAGTTTCAAAGGTTTTCCGAAATCTTTACAGAGTGATGAGTTTGAAATGATGGAGTATAGTTGAAGGTAATTATGAAAATAACTTAGAACTTCATACTTTTTTTTATCATTAAGTAATGAAGGTAGAATCTGTTAAAAACTTTTCACTTCAATCGCTTATGAAATATTATGGGAAAATGACTACAACCTTAGAATGATATAATGATTTATTAAACAATGAAGGATTAAATAGTTAGCTATATTAAACACCAAAGGAGAACTTCTTTCTCCTACGTCTGGTGTTTTGCGTTTCTAAGCGTCCGTCTGATTGATTTCCGGTGCAGTGCCTTGTTGGGCACTATTGGCGGGGTGTGACGTCAGTGTGAATTGCTCCACTCAACGTAACAGGGGGAGGGAGATGCGACAGTGTACATATCCAAACCTACATCATGGATAGTAAATTATGATTTATTACATTTATTTACTTTTATAATATCCTACCTGTATTGGAACAAGTTATTATAAAATTCAACTGCATTAAGTAATTAATACTATTCATGTTCCAAAAAGTAGTACAATAGTTAGATATTACATGCATATTCTTATGTAGTCAACAAAAAACCCTGCAGTTTAAGTTCCCATTTTTTAACTTAATACATTGTTTTAATTAAAAACTCTTAACTTATCAATAAAATAATTTGTATGCATTTAAGATTCTTTTCAAAAGTACATCCAAAGCGTTCATTTGGTTTTTAAGGAATTATTTGTTTAACTATTCTTGAAATATTTTTTAAAATTTACAATTTATAAATTTTTAGTGAAAATATGCTGTTAATAAAACTGTTTAACACGCACATGTATGAGTGATTGTTAGATAATTAAATTCCAGGTTAATCATTATTTACATTAAATTGATAGTTTTTTAATGAGAAATAAATTTCACATGCTTCATTACGTAAGATTGTAATTGCATTAACTTTTTATCTCTCTTAACACTTTTAATTGCCCCATAAAAGGTGTTCAATATAAAATTTAAAAGTTTAAAATTAATTGAATTATATTTAACTTTTCAGTGTTCAATTTAAATGAAATCTCAGATCCTGGTTTCTAATTGCTAAGAGTTATAACATGACATAATTTTAATTGTTTTTATTACATTAATTTTTAGGATACTTCTACTACAGAAATAAACTAAAAACCAGGATTACAAAAATATCAACTGATAAGTTCTGCTTATGCATATAAAAATCTTTTTTTTTTTAATAATCTTAATCTTTTGTTCGTCCTTTTCAGGCAATTTTCGATATTTATGTATTATACCGTCGGCCAATTTCGCTAAATCAAAAGATATCGCTAATTCAAAAAATAACTCCAAATGCTGTCGTAGTTTTATTATTGTGTTCAAAGATGAGATGGAATGGCTTCCACCGTTGGCTGCATATCGCGACATTTGGCGACCTTAAATTGGCGAAATATGTCGATGACTTAATACTGTGTGTATACCATTTTCTCTTATTCTAGCATATATATTTCCAGCTAATGAACTTGGGTTTAATTTTAATGATTTTTGAGTTAGCTTAGATTGTAGGTTCAGGAATGAAATACGTAAATTGAGTAATATATATGATTTACGAAATAGGGTAGTTCATAATCGTTTCTTTAACTCGTTGCTAGAACATAATGATAATCCTGTAAATTTGATTCATAACTTCCAATTTCTGCCCTAACGTTTTTGAAAGAAAACAGATTATCCTAAAGATTAATATGAAAGATCTGTATCTGCTAAATTTCAGTCACATGTGAAACATGTTAGTAATTGTCTATAAAAAAAAGGTGACAAAAACTGTACGAAATATTTTTAATCCTTTAATAAATGTCTGACAAAAGAGAGCATTTTTATTTTTACTATTGTTGACACTTAAGTAAATTTAGTTGCAGTTACTGAGATCACAGAGTTTAAAAACGATAGGTTCAATATAAGTTTCGAAGTAAAATCATAGAAATACAAAATTTTAAGTAGTAATAATGTTTAACTTCCTTAAGTGTAATCGATATGTCACAGATTAAGATATCAGACAAAAAGTGTTTTCATTTAGAATAAAAGTGTTTTCTCTTATCTCTAATGATCTCATATAAAAAATAAGGTGAAAAATTCTGGACGTAGCAAAAACTATTATTCTTGATTTAGGCAACGAAATTATTGATATTAAATTAATCTACTGGACAAGAGAGACAATCAATCACTTTTCTTTATCAAATACCAAGCAAATATTGTATTCCTAACCCGGATTAGCTTTCAAAATGACAAAGAAGTTTATATTTGACTTTCTGTCTCAACTTCAAAGCTGTGATGTATTAGTATCTCTAATCGGAGGCAGTACATCTTGTTTATAGCTGAGACAATAGTGATAGATTAGTTTGTAAAGCTTTTAAATAGAAGTAGAGATTCAATCAGATTTTATGCTAAAGTAGTATTTTGTTTTAGAATCATACGTTTATAACGATCTCACTTTAAGTTCTATTTAGTGACAATCAGATACGTGTATTTATTATTTTTCACATATTTTAAGGGAAAAAATCACATTTTTTAAATTTGTTCTTTAAGCATTGGAGTGAAACAAAATATTTTGATCTAAAACTTAATGATTGATTCATTTGATATCTGAAATATAGATATAAACAAAGCAAGAACAAATTGTGATAAAATGTAACTTTTGGAAAAATATTTCGAATCACTTATACAGCACATACATTCACTATAATTCTTCGGAAACGGAATTATAATTAATATGAAACTATTGAAGTTCCACAAATGTTGAATATGCAGCATTTCAATTCTGTACAAATATTCAGGTTTCTTCTGCAGCTAAAAAAATAACAGAGCTTGAATTTAATACACGTACGGATGCTATTTTCTACTATTTCTAATGCATCCAATTACATTTAGAAATAATTTGTTTTCTTTCAAAATACTGTATCATTATCAATCATAGCGACAACTATTTTCTTGCTACTATTCACGAAATTATTTTTCTAAGATGTATGTCTCTCCGTAAATCAAAGACCAATTATCGGCTGTTGTTAAAATATATGTGTTGACTGAAATATAACAGAAAATATAATCTTTCAATTTATTGATTTAATATAATCTAAAATTAAGAATCAATTTCATTAAATAAATAAAATGAAACTGGCGAATGATATAAATACTACTATATTTGTTTTAACTCAAAAAAAAAAAACTCCCAATATAACTATTTTTCCACATTTGTTGAGGATCGAAGGATCGTGCGGCAACACTTGTGAACCCACAGTGATCGTTCAACGATGCGAGCAGACGTAGCGTAGCAATTGTTTACATTTCACACCTAGACTCAAGTAACTGGACTTTTACATTGTGTAACCTCTAAAAATTAATAAAAAACTTCGGAATAAATAAATGCATCGAAGAATCATCTTGTAAAATAAAAATAGTTAATACTGTATGTAATGGATGAACGCTTAAAATATTTACTTCAGATAATTTTTTTTTCAAAATTTTATTTTATAAAATATGATGGTAACTCGGAAGAAAAATATTAGGCATTTTGCCAGTATCAATCGTCGAAGAACAACCATTGTAACAGCAAGCAGTTTGGGATTTCCACGTCTACCAAGCACTTTGGCTCCTTCTGATAATTATATGTTTACTCGCGTAGAGAAGTGTGGCTAAGGGTATAGAACTTTGCTGACGATGATGAACTTCTAAACGCTGTTAACAGATTGGTTGAAATTGCTTGCGGCTGAGTTTTAAGCAGAAGGTATCTGAATGCCTGTATAGTGCTATAGCAAGTTCTTGAATGTATATGCTGACTATGATGGGAAATAGAGGACAGCTATTACTTTGATAAGTAAATGAAAAATTTGTTGCATTTCTGCATCTTCATTAACAGTGAAACAAAGGCTGCTTTCCTAATTGCTTTTGTACATACGATTTACGATAACGTACAATAATGTGGGTGAAGTAGAGAGGTGAGTCACGGAAATCGAACAATGGCGAGTTCACTCGAGTAAAAAAGTGTTGCTGTAAAAATATTGGATAAAAAAGATGGTTTTATTTTATAAAATTGCCAATTTTTTTACTAATGTTTATTGTACTGGTCTATGTACGGGACTGTAAAGTAAGTCCAGCTTGGTCACGTGTTCATGTGGCCGATGGTCCTTCCGACCGTAAGTCTTTATGAATAACTATGAATTTTAGTGAAGCCTGCAAAATTCGTAAACTAAGAACCCTAAATGCACACTGATTAACTTCCTTTTCTACTGAGAAAATATTTTCTACCTGTCTTGACACTAAGAAAGTTCTGGAGTAAATGCTGTGGATTCATTACAGTCCTCTTATCAGAAAATGTCCTTGCCTTTCCCACTCCAATAAAAGAACTATTCTTTAGACAGCATGGCATTGGACCGCACATGGTTCTAACATCAAACAATTGACACTTACAACACTCGATAGCTAGGTAACTTCGAGTCAACAGCAATCAGTGGGGTCAGATTCTGGTCAGCGTCACGCATTTGCCCCATGGTTGACCATACCTAAAGGAACCTTATTATAAATCAATCTTTCGACTTTTACCTTTGCCCCTTTTAGGCTAACCTCTAAAAAAAGCATTATTATCGCACATACATTACATCAAGTTCATCTTAATTTTTTCTTATTTTTTTTTTATTTTTTTTTATGCTTTGACCTGTCCTCAAATTATTCTAAACATCTTGAAATTTGAGAATATGTTTTTTTTAAATTTAAAATTTAAATAGTTAATGGTCACTACATTTTATGCATGACGAGAATACTCGTCAATAAGATCAAAAAATGAAATCTCTATTTTTTTGTATAACATGTTTATATTGAATACACCTGTTTATTGGAAGGTATATTTAAAAGCCCATTTTTCCTTCCTTATCTTATCTCTAATAAAACAAAATATTCACTTGAGTTAATACAAAATTTTATACAAATATTTGTAAATACTGCTAGAGAATAAATAAGAAGTGAATTCTAAATTTCTTTAACTCAATATAGTAGTATTTGTTTTGATAAAAAATTTTCTTTTGCGCAAAGTAACTTCATTTATGTCAAATAAATGAGACCTCATTGCGATATACAATGTAAGATAATATTTATATTGAGCTTATATGATTATAGGTCCGAGGTTCAAACCCCGGGCTGGGCAAGGTTGACTCAGCCTTTCATCCCATCAGTGGGTCGATAAAATGAGAACCAAGCTTACTTGGGACCAAACACTGGGGGTTTCGCTTCAGGCTGACCACCTGATCGGAACACCTGCTCATGCATCCCAGCGCCCAATGGTCACGTATACTGAGATGGGCACAGTAGGCCTTGGCCCTCATGGGCTGTTGCGCCACTGAGTTTGAGTTTTATATGATTATAATCGTTTGAAGTAAATAATGATATATGTGTTTGGAAATTTAATTAATTTTTATTACCTCCAGAAGAAAAGGTTTATTAATAATTTTAGTACTACATGAGACTATACAGAACAATATTATAATCCTTGTGATATTTAAATTACTAGTTGTGAAAATTACATTATTTTCAAATAAGATTCATTACAATAAATATGTGGTAATGTTATTTTGTACTAGATTTCTTTTGGTCAGAGGAAAAATCGCGAACCAATAATATAAATTTTCCTTAGCAAAACAAAGATAAAAATTTTTTTAAATGTTTACTTAATTATAACGAATTGTAAATTATTACTGTTATAGCTGATTAGTTTCATAAACTTTGATCTTTTTAACACCCTTTTATAAGCTTCATTTGTATGTAACGGAATGTTTGAAATCAGTTTTTACCCACTTTACAAGGTCAGATTAATTCGAAATTTTGTTGGCTTGTCCAGGACTGATGACAATACAATAATGAAATAATTTTGTTCCTTTTTCCTGATCAGGATTAAATATTTCCTACTTTCAGATTCCATCCCACATTTGGCAACTAATTTTAGATCCCATTTCCAGATTTGGCGACTAATTCCAAATTTTGCGACTAAGTTACAACTTAGTTCGATTAACTATAAAATAATAGTTTTCAGTGTTTTTAAAACTATAATTTATTTCTGTTGAAAGACTTCTGTAATTAAAAGTAGCTATGCATTTTACTCTTTCAATTTCACCAATATACATTGATAAGAGCAGGGATTCCTTTTGGTTTTAATTAATCTTTTCCTATTTGAACATCCGGATACAGATGGCTACCTAAAATGTTAAAAGAATTCAAACACGATTTCCAATATGAGTTAAGAACGATGTCGCTTTTATTCAGATACCGAAAACAATGCGTTCTTTGATTTTACGAAATCGCGAAGAATTTTTATTGATCGAGAGGTATTACATGCTTTAATTACCTAGATTATGATAACAAGCAGCCTTTATAAGGTTAACTAAATGCAATGGCTATAGACATTATTTTTTTTTCATCCAAAAAGTTAATTTTATGGAAATACAAATTACGTCAATGAAATGCAGTTTTGTATAAAATTTTAAATAATAAACTTGCTGTGACAATGAAATGTCATCTTGGAGATCCGACAGAAGAAAGGAATAACAGATAAAAAAATTTCAATGGAAAATAAATATTTATTCGAATACATGTTTTTCTCAAAGTTTTTAGTTCGGTTTCACCTTATCTGACATGTATTTATATAAACATGCCACAATAAAATGGATCAAATAGCAAAGAAATCGTCTGAAATTCTGAATTAATTGAAATTTTGCAATTGTTTTGCAAATATCTCTGAAATTGGCTTCTTTTTCTGAAGAAGGTTTTAAAATAATTGTTAATATTTCAAAATAATGTATAGAAAAAAAATGGATTAAAAAACGATATGGGAAGATATAAGTATTATATATTTTTTTTTGAAGTTTTTTATGTAGTTTTATCTTTTTTTCTATCCTCTGATAACCTTTATATTAGAAACAGAATTTTTACTCCCCAGCACATGCACATTACAAAGCATCAGTTATCCAATTTAATATTTTATTTTTTCAAATAAATATTTCAACCTAATGAAAATTTCAAGAATTTCTTTTAAACAAGTAATATAAAAAATTTTTAAAGTCAATTCCTGATTAGATCAACAATTTTTTTTATTTTAATTACTTTTTATTAAATAATTACAATTAAAATATAAATATGAATATTCATATGACAGAATGACAATATTAAGTGGCTAAATAGAAAGTGATTTTCCATTCTATATATGGTGTTTGACTACGACTTTTGTTTGTTACTATTTATTCACTCATAAATAACTTTCTCAGAAATCCCAGGTAGGATTCGAATCAACGACCTTTGGAATAGAAATCCAACACGCAATCCATTGTGCTACAGGGACACAAAGATCAAATTTCCTTTTTATATATATGGTGTTGAAATATTATTTTTGTTACTATTTATTCAATAATAAAGTTTAACTAATAAACTAATATTTGAAACAAATTATTAACATCAAGTGTAACCCACAAGAAATTTAAGAAAATGTATTTGAACTTGAATGGGTGAATAAAAAGTGTTTTATTAATGATTGAAAATTTAAACACTATATATATATAGATAGATATATATATATATATATATATATATATAGTAGCCGTTATTCACCCGCTTCGCTGGGTATTTCACGATGTTTTATAAATATATATATACTGTTTATATATAGAAATATATATATATATATATACAGAGAGAGAGAGAGAGAGAGAGAAATTATTGATATCTAAGCCCTAGCATTAAGAATTCAATTATGTTAAAAAATGTTAATTATAACTGTAATTCTCGACTCTTAATATAAAAAAGACAGGACTTCTAATTTACATTTTCTAAAAATCTCTAAAATTAAAGTATAGAAGGATGCTTGCACTTTCGTAACCCTATAAGAAAGTGGATTTCTGCAAAACCAATTTTTGGTGGATCTCCACTCCGTAAAATAAACAAGCAAGGAAAATTTTAAGTCTAAATCTAATGCAGCAAAAACGAAGTTTTTACTATCAATACCCTCCGTAATTCGTTGAGAGTCGTTCTCCAATACAACTGCTCTTAACAGATTTCAATTTAACAAACGGAAATTGCAAACCAAATTCGATTATTATAGTCCTTGTAGTTCGAAAAAAGGAGTTTTTTGTCAATACGGCCCAGTAACCTCCTGCTCCCCCAGGAGTTGATTTCCGTAAAATACATTATTAGTAGTTCCCTTTTCAACAAAAGAAACATGCTTAAAAAATTTCAAGTACGTTTGTATAACTATTAAAAAACAGTAATTTTTTTCTATAACTCCCTTTGACCCTTCGCAACAATCCTTGGAGGTAGATTTTCGTTTTATTTTTTGTTAGAAAAACTCTGTTCCGAGGAAGAAACGTGCGTACTAATTTTCAAGCGGGTAGATATAACAGTTTAAAAACGGAAATATTTATCTATTACGCCTCTTAATCCCCCGAAATGAAACTTGTGGTTTGATTTTCGTGAAACCCATTTTGTAGTGGTTCTCTTCAATACAAAAGAATCTGCTTACCAAATTTCAAGAATGTACGTCTCGTTGTTTAAAAGTGGGAATAATTATTTAGGCGCTCCCTGAGCCCCCGCAACGCAACCTGGGGTCGATTTGCACAAAACACATTATATAGCGCATCTTTATTCCATGAAAGAATTCTGATTATCTATTTCAGGGCTGTACTTCTAGTAGTTTAAAAAATGAAAATAACTATCTATAACGCTCCTTTTGAGCCCCGTAACGCTACTTGGGAGTCGATTTCAACGAAACCATTTTGTAGCGGATCTCTACTCTATAAGAGGAATCTGCTTACCCAATTCCAAGATTGTACGTCTAATAGTTTAAAAATTGGAATTTAAAACCCCCTTAACCCCCCCCCCCCGCAACACGGCTTGGAGTTAATTTTCCACAAATCCATTGTGTAGCGGATTTTACTCCATGAAAAAAAACATGCCCACCAATTTTCAAGCAGGTAGGTCTAGTAGTTTAAAAATGGAAATATTTATCTATTACCCCCCCCCCTTAATCCACGCAAAACCAATTGGGGGTAGGGGCTATTTTCACAAAACCCATTTTGTAGCTGATCTCTAATCTATGAAAGGAATCTACTTAACAAATTTAAAGACTGTGCGTCGAGTAGTTTAAAAATGGAAATAATTATCTAAAACGCCCCCTAAGTCCTCACAACGCCACTTGGGGGTCGATTTTCACCAAACACATTTTGTAGTAGATCTCTACTCTATGAAAAGAATCTGCTTACCAAATTTCAAGATTGTATGATCTAGTAGTTTAAAAATGGAAAT
>BMAO01018189.1:0-29248 GCA_019973975.1 Trichonephila clavata | reverse complement strand
CTCGGTAAATTACGGTCGGATCGGTTCCAGACTTTTTCCCTGGGGGTCATGGGGACCCCCTGGTGAACCGGAAGTGGCGATATCTCGGCTCCTATGGGGCCCTCGTAGACGTGTGACCCGTCAAAAGATTCAATCGTTTGTAGTTTACACAACATCCATCGGTTTGGACTTAGACCCCCTGGTTCAGGCACTAGGCTAAAAAAGGCCCTATAACCTACTTTAGATTTACTCCTCACCTATCTTTCCGATTTTCAAACGGTTGACGTTGTTGGATAGCCCTTCACAGGGACTATCGTTATATACCATGGATCTAGACCTTGGGTCCCGGGTTTCGATCCTAGGCTCCAAACCATTTCGACATTTGAAAGGGACCTTGCTCAGCCCCCACACCCCTCAGGGCGTCGTGTCACCTATCCACGTGTTTGGAAGGGCAAGCTCTTTCGACGGATACCCGTTACAAGATTCTATCCCCCATAGGAGGGTCTGTAGGATTCGAAAACAGGTGTCAACTTGTCTTGAACCCATCTCGGCTTCTATGGATCCCATAAACTTTTGCAGTATGTCAAATGAAAGAGACGAGCGAGTAGATGGCAACAGTGTAACTGCTGTTACCCTACCCCCATAGGAGGGTCTGTAAAGAGTGAAAAAAACAAAATTCAAAGGTAAGTCACGGGGCTCCTAGGGTGCCTATGAACTTGTGTGGCACATTGTAGGACGTGGGCTTCAAGCCCTGTCGAACCCTGTACAATTCTGAAGTATACCCCCCATAGGAGGGTCTCGAGAGCCTGGAAAAGATCACAGTTTTAATCAAAAATAACTCGACTCCTATGGAGCCGATAAGGGAGGGTGAGCTATCAAAGGGTTGGAGGGCACGAGTAGATGACAAAACTACTCATGGTGTAGACCGATCCCCCATAGGAGGGTCTACAGAACATGACAACTGGAAATTAAAATGACAATGATAATACACTTAGCACTTGAAGAACAACTTGAGAATCAAACTCAAACTATTCTCAGCTCTGAAAAGTTTTCTCACTCTGTGAAAAAAAAAAAAATTTTTTTTTTTTTTTTACAGAGTAAGAGTTTGGTTGAAAATTTTTTGAGCTCTTCAATCTGCCAAGAGTTTGACAGTTTTGTGTGTATTCCCTGATTGTAAGCATTCAAAGGTTGATCATTTACAACTCACAACAAACATGTATAAATCTTCTTCGACTTTTTTCAGGCATTTACATAACCATTCAAATGATCCCATATGTTGCCCACAATGTGACGAGGAAATGACAGTACTTCATTTTTATTCTACACATGCTTCCAAAGAGCATAGTTTGAATTTTCGTAAACAATGTATGTTTTGTTTTGGACGTCGACAATGGAATCTTGGGGAAAAGAATCTTCCCGTTAATGTGAATCATGTGGTGTCCTGTTTGAAGCTATTCGTAACGAATGCCAAAACTATCGGGGCCCTTTTAAATGATAAAATGATAGCAGACAAGACACAGAAAGTAGAGGAGGTTGAAACATGTGAATGTCAACACTTTCAACCCAATCCTCGTGACATGTATGGTCGTCCCCAATTGCATGCTGTACGATTATATGAGTCTGTTTTTGAGAAACCCGACCTGTGGGAAGAGGGGATAGAATTTGAGGAAGCCAGTGGTTTGGGAAAAGATGTTTATGGTATTATTCAACGTTATTTGAGGAAAGACTTGAATTGGTTTCACTTGATGGTAAAACATGATATTTTTGATACATTTTGTAGGGAAATGGAAAATATTCGGGATCAATTTGTCATTTTACCCTTTTGGTGTTTATGTGATGGGTTGACATTTAAAACTGAACACCGACACATGATTGTAGCGTGTGAACAAGAGAGTGCGTTTGAAGACGTCTGGAAAAGAAAAGTTCGGTATGAATTTCCCAAGAGCGGTCAGGCTAAAAAATGCGTCGTGATTAAAAATGCCTTTCATCTGGTGCGCACCATCGTCTACGTGAGTCAACCCAAATCGTCGTGTGACAAGGGTGAGATTCCTGACAATTTAAGCGATCTGCAACATGGTTCGCATTTTCACATCAATCGACCCTTGCACCCGCATAGTATTGCGTTTCTCTGTACCCTCTTTCCAGGGGAAATAGAAAATTATTGTGGGAGCAACTTGGAAGTAAAAATGTATCCAGTTGGGAAAAGGTTGCCAAGCGTGTACGAGACCCATGGCGTAATGTAAGATGGTGGGTACCGATCCATGTGACGGGCTGGAAATTTTTAAATTGTGTGATTCCCTTGTATCCGCGCTACGAGGAAACGGAGGAAGGCACACCTCTACAGTTGAATCTATACAATAATAAAATAGTGTATGTCAAGGAGGGAAATCAGGGAGCCGAGTGTTCCTTTCAACGCATAAGAGACGAAGTATATGTGTTGTCTCGTAAACAAGAAAATATGATGAATGAAGTCAAGAAAACAAAACAAGCATGTGCCATGGACCACAAGCTAATATTAAGGTCAAAGATGGATGAAATGCAAATGAAAAACGACCAAAATCTCAACGAGATGAAAGCGAGAAACGACCTCATGGGAAGGGAAAGAAATTTGATTCAAAGGGAAAAAGACGTGTTAAAAAAGGAACTTGACGAGTTGAAAACAAAAGAAAATGAGTTTAACGCTAAAGTACAAAACATGTCAGTTGAAATTAAAATATTGAAAGATTTGTTGCAAAGAAAAAGAGTGGACAGAATCTCTTCCAATACATGGCGTTGGAAAAACAATAGTGTAAAAAGGTTGGTTCGACCTCGTTCAGCCATCTCTCAACTTTCGAGTTCCCTAGCAAACCTTTAAAACTAAATCATGTAAGCTTCTCTAAAAAAAAATAAAAAAAAAAAAAAAATTTTAAATTTTTTTTTTACAGAGTGAGAAAACTTTTCAGAGCTGAGAATAGTTTGAGTTTGATTCTCAAGTTGTTCTTCAAGTGCTAAGTGTATTATCATTGTCATTTTAATTTCTAGTTGTCATGTTCTGTAGACCCTCCTATGGGAGATCTGCCTACACCATGAGTAGTTTTGTCATCTACTCGTGCCCTCCAACCCTTTGATAGCTCACCCTCCCTTATCGGCTCCATAGGAGTCGAGTTATTTTCGATTAAAACTGTGTTCTTTTCCAGGCTCTCGAGACCCTCCTATGGGGGGTATACTTAAGAATTGTACAGGGTTCGACAGGGCTTGAAGCCCACGTCCTACAGTGTGCAACACAAGTTCATAGGCACCCTAGGAGCCCCGTGATTTACCTTTGAATTTTGTTTTTTTTCACTCTTTACAGACCCTCCTATGGGGGGTAGGGTAACAGCAGTTACACTTTTGCCATCTACTAGCTCGTCTCTTTCATTTGACATACTGAAAAAGCTTATGGGGTCCATAGAAGCCGAGATGGGTTCAAGACAAGTTGACACCTGTTTTCGAACCCTACAGAACCATCTATGGGGGGTAGAATCTTGTAACGTTTATCCTTCGAAAGATCCCGCCCTTCCAAACACGTGGATAGGTGACACGACGCCCTGAGGTGTGTGGGGGCTGAGCAAGGTCCCTTTCAAATGTCGAAATGGTTTGGAGCCTAGGATCGAAACCCGGGACCCAAGGTCTAGATCCGTGGGATATAACGATAGTCGCTGTGAAGGGGCTATCCAACAACGTCAACCGTTTGAAAATCGGACAGATAGGTGAGGAGCAAATCCAAAGTAGGTCACAGGGCCTATTTTAGCCTAGTGCCTCAACCAGGGGGTCTAGGTCCAAACCGATGGATGTTTTGTAAACTACAAACGATTCTGAATCTTTTGACGGGTCACACGTCTACGAGGGCCCCATAGGAGCCGAGATATCGCCACTTCCGGTTCACCCCCCTGGTGAACCGGAACCCCCCATAACCCCCCAGGGAAAATGTCTGGACCTGATCCGACCGTAATTTACCGAGATAGAAGGTTTGGACTTGATTCCATAGCATTCCAATGGGATAAGCTTCCATACTACAAGTCTAATGCTGCGAAAAATTACGTCCAATAAAATGCTACTGCGCATGCGCCTTTAAAACTCTACTGCGCATGCACGATGTGATGTCACTCTTGAATGTTGGATATAAAATGGACGACTCGCTCGCGGAGCTCAGTCGAGCAACTGTCTCGCATGACCTCTTTATTCACGTAATGTTTTAATTGTTTCCATTATGATATTTTTGTATTTTTTGTATATATTTTTATATTTTCGGATGGCCCATACGATGGGTCATTGTTTAAACTTGGTTTCAATGTCGCACCTTGAATGCTTTTTGTGCTATAGTGGTTTGAGTGCGGGTCATTTTTCGCGTCACGCGAAACTTGAACGGGACCTTGCTCAGCCCCAGGACCCCTCAGGTCATCGTGTCACCTATCCATCTGTTTGGAATAAAAGGCTCTTTCGAAAGATACCCCTTACAAGATCCTACACCCCCTGGTAGGGTCTCTAGGGTTAAAAACAGGTGACCCTTTGTCTTGAATCTATCTCGGCACGTACGAACCTATCTCGGCTTCTATGGAACCGAGAAGCGTTTGCAGCATGTCAAATGAAAGAGACGCGCTAGTAGAGGGCAACCCTCCCATTGATTTGACCCTACCCTCCATAGGAGGGTCTGTAAGGAGTGAACCATCATAACATTCAAAGGTACATGATGGGGCTCCTAAGGTGCCTAGGAACGTGTGTCGCGCAGGGTAGGACGTGGGCTACGAGTCCTGTCGAACCCTGTACAACCATTGGGAATACCCCCCATAGGAGAGTCTCGAGAGCCTGGAAACCCACACGGTTTGAATCGAAAAGAACTCGATCCCATTGGAATAGACCGAGATGGAAGGTTCGAGCACGATGCCATGAGAAATGAGACAGTGAAAAAAAATGACAAGTCCTATAACATTCTACTGCGCATGACGTCACTTGAATGTAGGGTATAAACACTCGACAACTTGGAGTCAAACTCAAACTATTCTTTGCTCTGAAAATTTTTCTCACTCTGAAAAATTTTCTCACTCTGTAAAAAAAAAAAAAAAAAAAAAAAAAAAAATTTTTTTTAGAGAGAGATTTGTTGTAAACTTTATTTGCTTCTGAAAAATATTTTAACCCTTTTTCATTTTGCATCCTATCCTTTCCTTCCATTCATTTTCATGATACTTACATCCATTCATGACGTCATGAATTAAAACACAAAAGGTTTCTTCTTAGTACAAGTTTTCAAAGAGAGGCCCTCCAACGTTGGCACCTTCCTTCACCCAAAAAAGGATGACCGAGTCGACTCTTGTGTCAACTCGGTCCCCCTTTTTTCGGTTCAGTTCAATAGGTAGAGTTTAATATTTCAATGTTCACTCTGTACAGTTCAATGTTCCACATTTACTCCACTAAATCAGCCATTTGTTTCTGACATTCGGCCTGCAGCTTGTTGAAATGCTGTAGATAACGCGCAAACCGGTAAGATTTGACCATGGTGCACTCGGAAATGTCATAATTTTCATGCACCTCATCGTGGAGGTGATCGGGTAGCGTATTGTCATGGAGATCCTGGAACTTTGGCAGCGTCTCCAAGCTGAAGGTAAACAACCCCAGCTGCTCAAAGAGTTTGCGCTGGTCGGTTCCTTTGACCACGATGAGGCCTCAATTGCCTTGCGCCAGCTGAACAAATTTACCCCTGACGCAAAAGCTGAGGTATTCGAGGGGCACGGATCCAGGCTTTTGAGACGGAGACGTTCGTTGATATACCGATTGACCCGGTCATCTTTCGAGGTCCCATTGGAATGATCCACGGTGATGCACATGACTTGTGGATCCTCCGAAATGCTGGCAATGGAGACTTCGATGGGGACAGGCTTACCCCCACGATGAAACACGTTGGCATGAGCAAAAAAGGCTAGATGAGACATGGTGCATTTAAGAGAAGGGCGGCGGATGGCTCGCCTAATATACTTTGGTGGGTTACGTGAATCGATTCCTATTGGCTGGCAATTCATATCATGAGATTTCTATCGGCTATTCAACATTGACATGCAAAAAAATAAAAGAGGTTGGTAAAAAGTACACATTTTTAAAAGAGAGGCTCTCCAACCTTGACACCTTCCTTTATCCAAAAAAAGGGGGACCGAGTCGACTTTGGTGTCGACACGGTCCCCCTTTTTTTGGGCTATTGGGCGATTTTTTTTCACTCTCTCAAAGCTGAAACTTTGTCCTTCCATTCCGCCTGCAACTTTTGAAACTGCTGCAGATATTTTGCAAATTGAAAAGATTTCAGCATGGTGCAATGAGACACGTCCCCTTCCTCGTGGAGGTCATCATGCATGGGGTTGGGAAAGGTGCCATGGCGAAGGGTGTTGAATTTGGGCAGCATCTCCAAGCATACGGTGACGAGTCCCAACTCTTTAAACATTTTTTGCTGTTTGGAGCTTTTCACGACAATGAGACCTCCTGGGTCCACCATGCCCCTCACGCAATAAGGTAGGTAGTCTACAGGCACACTCTTGGGCAAGGGACGTACCAGACGAAGACGAGCGTTTTTGCAGGCATTGTATCGCATGTCTCAGGGCGTGGAGTCGAATCCGTCATGGTTGACGGTAATGCAGAGCACTTGAGGATCACTGCCATTCTTGGGAAGGGTGGCAATAGACGACTCGATGGGCACTGGCTTGCCCTGGTGGAGAAAGTAGTTGGCATGAGCAAAATAGATAGACATCCTTCTGAAAAAGAATGATTCTGCTGGCTGGCCTTATATAGGCTCGAGGAGCGTGACGTCAACTGGCATCCCATATTCCAAGGCCTTGCGATGCGAGCATTCCACGTGGGGTTCCAACGCCCGTTTCCAAGCTGGGGGCATGACCAGGCGCCAAGGGAGGGGGTCGTTTCGATGCATTTCCCAATCATCCAACCACTTTAATAGTCTCACGTACACCTCCGCTAGGCGCGTGCAGTTTGTGAGATTCAACGTATAGGCCTCCTTATTGTGAGGTTGATGGGCTTCCCAAACTCGGCGAGACGGGGGACGACCCAGTTGAAAGAATCTCAACTCGACGCCTGGATCCCACGTCAAATCCAAATGACTGGTAAACACGACCACGGTCTTTCCAAACGACCGAGGCACGTGCACCCCGAAATTGGGTTCAAAGTGGATGGTGTAAGGATAGTCGTGCTCGTAATACGTGACTCGATCGGGCCAGCGATCCAAATTACCAAACACGATCGTCGTGCGATGTCGACACTGGTCCAATAAATGTTGGATCATTCTGACACAAAGAGACTTGCTTTTTTAAAAATTAATACTTTTTGTTGGACACGGGTCCAATAAAGGTTGTATCATTCGGACACAAAGAAGGAGACTTGTTTTTTAAAAAATTATACTTTTTGTTTGCAACGGGTCCAATAAATGTTCGGACACAAAGAAGGAGACTTGTGTTTTTTAAAAAATAATCATTTTTTTATTGATCATGATCATACTCTACAAGATAGATTCAGAGGTTGCATGGCTTTAAATCCAACAGAAGGTCGGATACAAGGGGAGAGTTTGGGCATTGACAAGTCCAGGGGCTCCATCGCCATATCGTGTTCAAAAGTCTCCAGGAAGGTGATGAGTTCATTGTTTTCATCAAAGAGCGAGGTCACCAGGTGGAGCACCGAGGCATCGGGTCCAGAGAAGGACGTTAGGAGTTGGTCGAGCCAAGCAGCTTCGGGCTCTGGCACGGGATCTGGAGAGATGAGCTCAGGTTCTGGAATCTGCACAGGTGGCGGAGAGAGGAGCTCAGGTTCTGGAATCGGCTCAGGTTGTGGAATCTGCACAGGTGGCGGAGAGAGGAGCTGAGGTTCTGGAATCTGCACAGGTTGAGGATAGAGTAGCTCAGGTTGTGGAATCTGCACAGGCTGGGGAAAGAGTAGCTCAGGTTGTGGAATCTGCACAGGCCCAGGTCTCTGGATGCATCCTCGTTTCTTGGAGGGGCGCGTCTCCTCCCCCGATCGCTTCAGTCCAAGCACTGGGGGCGGAGGCGGTAGCTTGTAGGCGATTTGATCCAACGTTTTTTTTCCTCGAAAATCTCCCAGGTGAAATCCCTTCTGAAGGATCTGAGGGAGCAGGGATTCGGGGATCAGGTCCAGACCAAAAACGGTTTTTTGAACCGTCAACAGACAACTGGAGACTGGAAGGGGGCAGTTCGTAGAGCAGCAGGGGCACGTGCGTCGTTTGAATGAAATGCACTTCTCCGGGGTGCACCGTTCTCAACCCAAAGGTAAAGTCTTTTTTCACAAAAAACAGGTTGCCATAGATGTACACCATCCTCTTGTCGGTATTTTTGAGCAAACGATCTGGATTTTTCAAGAGGCTTTTGGACACTTTTTCCCACAGGATCGCGTTCGGTCGAAATTTGTTGACGTGCTTGGCTTCCAGCAAGGCCCGCTTGAAATTGTCCATCAACGTCTTTTGGTGGTACCACGGATCTTGACGAAATAAGGTAAACACGCGTTTGGCGTGAGGCTCCTGGTAGAGGATGCCCGCTCGCACCTGGCCTTGTTGAGCGGCATATTCCAACGCATCGGGTTTCTCGGGCAGCATCACGGGCACCACGGTGGAGGAGAGGTGCTTTGGGAAGGCATCCATGCTGCAAACTGACGAGAAGCGTCGACACGCGTCCTCCTTTTATACGTTTTTCAGGCCGAGTGAAAAATGGGGTTGAGAGGTTGGTGGAGAATGGCACACATGCCTTGCACGGCAATCCAACGATGACATTGCGTCTGGTGGCAAAAGGGACATTCGCCTCGTGCATGGGATTTCAAGAGCATGACGGGGATGCGTTTGAAAGGACTGAAAGCGCTCCATTTTTCTTGAATGTCTTTAAAGTCTTGCTTGGAACGAGAATCGGTCACACAGAGGGTGCCGACATTGAGATAATGTAAAGAGTTGAACACTTCATGCGCCCCGACGCGATCCGAAGCATACGAGACGACCCCGTTGGTGAGCGTGAAACCATGGTCTCGGAGACACAACACGGCCAGACCGTGCGTATGGAAAAAGACTTGAGCGTGGTGCTGGGGAAATCGATAAGCATAAGGAGGGCGTCGTCTAGACGAGGAGAAACGACGTCGTCGTCGAGGGTCTTGGGGAGAGTTTAGTTTTGGGGGCTCATGAGAAGACTCTGGGTGTGAAGGAGAAGCCATGGAGGGCAAAGGGGAACCAGGGGTGGATAACAGGCTCAACACATCGTCCGTGTCGGTCATGTTGAAAAAGAGAAGCTGCAAATTATGTGCTCTGAAATGTAATCTGCAAAGTGTTTGCTCTTAAATGTAATCTGCAAAGTGTTTGCTTGCTCTTAAACATTCTCTCTCTAAAAAAATAAAAAATAAAAAAATTACAAAAATTAAATTTTTTTTTTAAGGATAAATTAATTTCTTGTCTAGCTAGAGTTGTTCTCTTCTAGTGCTGCGTGTATTACAACTCCGTGTTCTTTCAAAGTTTAATTTGACAGAACACCTTTAAAACTCAATTTTCGGTCAAAATATCGATTTTTCGTTTTTGATCAAATATTAAAATTCAATCTTTTATCTTTCTAAATCTGTAAAAATTTGTTTCTAGCTTAATTAGAAGCCAAGTTACAGCTTTTTTAATATTACTTGATCATGAATTTCTCTGACCGGAAATGCCTTTCTGCTAACCGGAAGTGGCCCAAATTGTTTGTTTACGTTTCTCTTTCATGGTATATGACATGAAATATGAAAATTAATATACAAATATTTTGTCAGAAATTATAATAGAATATTTGAGAATAAATATAAATGTATTGGGAAATACATTTTTCCTTTTTTATGTATAAAATCTGGCATCAAATTTGTTGTTTAGTGACTTTGTTTACATATATGTTTGATTTTCATACTGAAAGAATCGACAGCGTAGAAAGTTAAAAAATAATTCTATTCTGTTTTATTTTTGCTTGAAAATGCTAAAAAGTATTGCTAGAAAGCGTAAGAGACAATTTTTTGGAAATAAATACACAAAAATTTCCGAAAATAACAGCAATATAACACCTGTTCCTGAATGCACTGCTAGTTCTTCAAAATTGGGAAATGAGAGTATGTCAACTGCAAAAGAAATGCCTGGTCCTCTGTTTGGTAACAGAATCATTGATCTTGATCTTATTGTGGATGCATTTTCTCAACTTTGCTGCCCAAAATGTTTTGCTGAAAAAGTAGAGCTTTTTGAGGATTCCATGTATGGATTATGCTCTCATTTTACACTAAAATGTAAATGCTGTGACTTTTTCTTTGCATTTGCTTCATCAAAAAAAGTTGTAAATGCACCAGTCATAAATACCAGGCTAGTATATGGTATGCGGCAGATAGGCAAGAGTTTTGCTGGTGCATTTAAATTATGCTCAACATTAAATTTGCCTCGACTGAGACAAAAACTGCTTTCAAAAATCAGGAAGCAAAGCTTTTAAAAGTGGTTCAGGAAGTAGCTGAGGAATCCATGAAAAAAGCTGCTACTGAAATTGCGGATATAAAACAAAATTTTTCATCTGATTTTGTAAAATGTGGCATATCTGTGGATGGCACATGGCAGCGTAGAGGTTATACGTCTATGAATGGTTGTGTTGCTGCAATATCAGTTGATACTGGTAAGGTGTTAGACGTAGAAGTTATGTCGTCCTACTGTCCTACATGTAAGAGACTTCAGACTATGCCAAGAAACTCTGAATATGAGTCGTCAAAAGCCTACCACATATTTCAGTGTAACTTCACGGGATCTTCGTCAAAAATGGAAATTGTGGGGGCTTCACGAATATTTCTTCGTTCAGAAAAAAACCGCAGACTTCAATACACACAATATTATGGTGATGGTGACTCAAAAGCTTTCATGAGTGTGAAAGACACTTATGGAATGAACAGTGTGACAAAGTTTGAGTGCATTGGCCATGTACAAAAGAGAGTGGGCTCGCGTCTAAGAAAGCTAAAAACAAAAACTAAAGGACTGTCTGGTAAAGGCAAATTAACTGATAATTTTATCGACCGACTTCAAAATTACTACGGAAATGCTGTACGCAGTAATGTCGGTAACTTAAATGCCATGCAGCAAAATGTAATTGCTGCGTTATATCACTGTGCATTAAGTGATAAGAAACCGATGCATGGTCAGTGCCCAATAGGGAAAGACAGCTGGTGTTATTTTCAGCGGGGGGTGGCAAATGGAACAAAATGTTCCACAAAATATGCTGGTTTATCAAATGATGTTTTAAATAAAATTAAACCAGTATATTTAGAACTACGCGACAAACAGATATTAAGTAAGTGCTTACATGGACGCACGCAAAATGCAAATGAGTGTTTTAACGGAATAGTCTGGCAAAAAGTTCCGAAAGAAGTATTTGTTTCGCTCAAAACAATTAAATTTGGGTCGTATGATGCTGTTATACATTTCAATGAGGGATTAAATGGGTGCCTCAAAGTTTTTAATGAGATGAATATTGAAAATCCTGGGGTGTTTACCTTACGGGGATATAAACATTTAGATAAATGCAGAATCCGTGAATCGATTCATAACGCAGACCCCAAAACAAAGAAACATAGGAAAATTTTAAGATCCCTTAAAAAGAAAAAAAATATTGTTTTAGAAGTTAAAGATGGAGAGAATTATAAATATGGTGCAATTTAATAAGAAAGTAAGTGTTTTTCTTGTAATCAGATTAGTTTAATGTTATTTTTGTCGTTTTCTCAAAATGAGTTTTTTTACATTTTTTCTTACCGCAAAACACAATATCTCAAAAAGTTATGCTTGGATGAAATAAAAATTTTATATATATGTGTTTTAAATACTAATACAGGGAATAGACCTCTCTTAAGATTTTATGTTGAGTAGACATTTTTTTATACAGCAATAAAGTGAAAATTACAATAGCTTTTAAAGAAAATTTCAACGTTAAGAAGCTCGAAACACAATAGCTTCTCACGTAATGGTTATATTAGCAAAATAAGTATCTATTCCCTAGATAAGGTTGTATGCTATATTATTCAATTTACAAAATGTCAATATATTTATTTTATTTTCAGTTATCATGTTTTGCGTAAAGTCTTATTTTTGCTTATTTTTTCATAAAATACCCCTTTCACAGAAAAAATGTGCACTAATAAGACTTTACTTGGGTGTTTTTCTGATTTTAAAGACCCATAAGGTCATAAAATATGCATTAACAGGCAAAATTCAGGTTAATTCAAAAAATTTTCTTCGAAGGTGTTCTGTTACCTTAAAGGCTTTCTACCACCCCCTCATTTCATTTACTAGTCTAGTGTAGTGTGCTTTGAAATTTTGTTTCTTTTCAATCTATCGTGTCCGACCATGTCTGTTGTTTCGGATGCATGTTATTGTGAACAAGATTGTTTAGTGTGTTCTCGGGGAGAAGAGTGTCATGATTGTGTGATTCACGTTTTATTGGAATCGATGGTGTTTCAAGAACGAACGATGCACGGTGAACCCACCGAAGCACGATTGAAACAAATTTTAGAGATTGGACAACACTATTTACCCCGGGCCATGCATTGGACGGACGAAAATAGTAAACGTTGGCAAAGGATGTATGACGTGATCCAGAGTGGGTTTCCCAAACCCTCTGTCGGAAGCGAATAAAGTTTAAAAGATTTGTCAGAAGCACATAAAATTTGAAATATCTTTTAGACGCAAACAAAGTTTGAAATATCTTTCAGAAGGAAAGTTTGAAATATTTGTCAGACGCACATAAAATTTGAAATATCTTTCAGAAGCAAAAATAAAGTTTAAAACATCTATCAGATGCAAATAAAGTTTACAACCAATCTCTCTAAAAAAAAAAATTTTTTTTTAGAAAGATTGGAGAGTGTTTAAAAAGGTTGAGCCTTCCACTCGAGCTTTCATTTGGTTTGCTCTGTTGTCAACATTTCTTATTCTCTTCATGATGACCTCGTTCGATTCTCTCCTGGGTGAATTGGAAAAAAACATTCTCCCAAGTTTGCGAGACAACGTCTCACGCTGGTCGTCTTATAGACGACGCTTGCAACGTTTAGCGGGTATTGTGAAATTTCAACAACTCGCGACCCACTTTCCCATTCCCGTCCAGGTGGTCTAGAGCGAGCATGGATTCCATCTTTCCGATTGTGTCTATAGTGCAGATGCTTGCACGGAAGGACCCGACACTTGCCATTGTTTTAATGTCTTTGACGCCCCCGAACACTATTTTATCGTGAAACGCTTCAATCATGTCGTCGTACGGGACGGGTCTTTACACTCGCTCGAATGTTTGACACGAGCTCACTGTCAATGTTGGAGACAGGGTCCCGTGGATCCACTCCCTACTCTTTCTGCCACCTTGAAAGGTGCCCCTGCTTGGCTTCAGGCGGGAAGGGCTTCCCGGAGATGATGCCATCCATTTTGAAAGAACGGACATGACCCTCACAGGATCTTCCTCCTGTCTAGCCAATCCAAAAGCACTTCCTGCGCGTCGCTCTTCTCTCAAAAGCACGATTCGGACGCCTTTTTGCCTCATACGAGACAATGGAGCCTGACAAAGCATTTCAAATCTACCTGGCCGAATACCACGAGGCCCATTGGGCCGAGTACATTACTTTTATGATGCAGTTTCGAGCCCAGTTACAGACTCTCACTCCGTCCGACGTCATTGCTCTTTCCCCCGTGGACCTGGGAGACCTTTTACGGAAAGTGTTTCCCCATCCCGAGCCCATCGACGACCTGCCCACCTTCGAATATCTCACCTCTTCTGAACCTTCCGAACTTTACAGTGATTACCTCGAACAGCAGGCGGCCCAAGGCAAGGGGGCCTTTCTGCAAGCTCTGTGGATGGTTTTGGCCCTTACCAAATTGTATCGAATGGCGTACAAGACCTGGAGGCGACATGGACCTCAACCGTTGGCCCCTTGGATTCTCTTGGCTCAAGCCGTCTTGGATGGCTGTTTTGCACTCAAATGGCCCGAAAGCGTCTTCCAAATACCCGAGACGTATTCCATCTGTCTGAGTCCGATGCATTGGCCAGAAAAGACACATTGTGGCCATGTATTTCACATGCAGTGTTTACTGCAACACCTGGAGGTGAGGAATACCTGTCCTCTCTGCAGGGCGCCCAACGTCATACGAGCAGCCTCGTAGAGGAGGGGGACAGGGATTCTGCAGAAAAATGGGAGATGGATGACTGGAAAGGAGCATAGCTCGGGACCAGTCATTCATCTCCCATTTTTTTGGGCTACTCTCAGAGTCAAGGTTGGAAACGACCCGAAAAAAATTTCTGACACAATTTTTAGAACATTGTGCAAGATGTAAGACCAATAAAATGTGAAAGATGAAAAGCAAATCATGGTGACATTCCATATATTATACAAATTTATGGTTTGTAACAGCCATGGGAGAATGTTTGCTGGAAAGGAGCATAGCTCGGGACCAGGAATCATTCTTCCATTTGGGGGGTTTGGAAACGACAAGAAAAAAAAACTCTGACACATTTTTTGAGACTGTGCCTGGAACATTGTGTAAGATTCACAATGGAAGGCTAATAAAATAAAATATCGCAAAAGCCGAAAAAAGAATGTGAGGCAAGTTTAAAATATCTCTCAGGAGCAAATAATATTGACAACCAAACTCTCAGCAGATTGAAGAGCTCAAAAGGTTTAAAACATACTACCTCTGTAAAAAAAAAATAAAAAAATTTTTTTTTTATTTTTTAGAGAAGCTTACATGATTTAGTTTCAAAGGTTTGCTAGTAGACTCAAAAGTTGAGAGATGGCTGAACGAGGTCGAACCAACCTTTTTACATTATTGTTTTTCCAACGCCATGTATTGGAAGAGATTCTGTCCACTCTTTTTCTTTGCAACAAATCTTTCAATATTTTATTTTCAACTGACATGTTTTGTACTTTAGCGTTCAACTCATTTTTTTTTGTTTTCACCACGTCAAGTTCCTTTTTCAACACGTCGTTTTCCCTTTTTCAACACGTCGTTTTCCCTTTGAATCAAATCTCTTTCCCTTTCCATGAGGTCGTTTCTCGCTTTCATCTCGTTGAGCTTTGGTTCATTTTTCGCTTACATTTCATTCATCTTTGACCTTAATATCAGCTTGTGGTCCATGGCACATGCTTGTTTTGTTTTTCATTCATCCTATTTTGTTGTTTACGAGGCAACACATACACTTTGTCTCTCATGCGTTGAAAGGAATACTCGGCTCCCTCCTCGACATACACTATTTTATTATCGTATAGATTCAAATGCAGAGGTGTGCATTCCTCCGTTTCCTCGTAGCGCGGATACAAGGGAATCACACAATTTAAACATTTCCAGCCCGTCACATGGATCGGTACCCCCCATCTTACATTATACCATGGGTCCCGTACACGCTTGGCAGCCTTTTCCCAACTGGATACATTTTTATTTCCAAGTGGCTCCCACAGTAATTTTTCTATTCCCCCTGGAAAGAGGGTACAGAGAAACGCAATACTATACGGGTGCAAGGGTCGATTGATGTGAAAATGAGACGCATGTTGCTTAAATTGTCAGGACCCTTGTCACACGACGATTTGGGTTGACTCACGTAGACGATGGTTCGCACCACACGCCAATATGGCAACGTCGTGAGATGGCTTGCCTCCAATGTTCTAACAATACCCCTATTGGAATGATTCTCTGTGTTTTCCCGACATACCAACGTTGTAATGCCTACACTTCATAGGTCGCTGCTTTCCCCCAGCTTGACTTGTCTCATTTTCATTTACCCTCCCTGACCTACCTCCATTACATGGGTCGTTGCCCAGCGTGACAAGTCTCCATTTCATTTGTGGCTCACCCCCTCCATTTTCATCCAGGATGAAACTTTTTTTTTCTCGCGCCCCATCCAACATATTTTTTTCAGAGGAATTTGAAAAAAATTTTCAATCAACACACCCTAAGGGACACGATTCTGACCAAAAGAGCCCTTTCCAAAAAGGTCGTTTTCCATTTTCAATCATTTTTGGAAAGGGTCACGGTGCTCGACTATTTTTTCGACCGACTGTATTTACATTTTTTCTTCAAATAGGATGCAGGGAATAGGTCTTGATTATTTTGTACAACTGTAAGCTTTGTTAATTTATGCTTCAACTGTGGTTGGTGAAACTAGAGTATTTTGAATCTATTGGTTGTTTTTAAAAATTCTTCCACTTTTTGAATATGCTCTAATGTATCACAATTCGCTATTGATGAATAAAGCCGCATTCACACCAAGGCAGTCAGCGTGAAGTGTTGAGCGTCCAGCCAATCAGAGACATCATCTCCGGCAGTCGAAGAAGTTGTGATCGCGACTATTTTAACTTAAACAAGTGAAACTTATAAAAGCGTGTTAAAAAGATTCAACTTCAGGCGTTTGAGCGTGCATAGTTCAGTCACGTGTCGCACACTTAACCAATCACGGATGAATATGCTTTTGTATTGTTACTAATTCAACCGTTACACATTATAAACAATTAGAACTATGAATTAAATTAAATTCTTCCAAAAACTTTTTTTATTCAATTAATTTTTATTGATTATAGTAAAATTATCGTATTATAATCCAAAACAATCGTGTGCATTAAATTTCAGCTCAATCGAGCGCTTTAAAACGTGAGAAAAAAACTTTTAAAATTTTGACACAAGTCGCCAAAATCTCGCTAAATTGCCAAAAAGGATGCCAACGTGGATATATCTGTAACTCTCTAAATAATTATTTTTGTAAATTAATTTTTATTAAATTACTGTATCGTCACCCAAAACAGTCGTGTATGGAAAATTTCAGCTCAATTGAGCACTTTAAAATGTGAGAAAAAAAGGTTTTGACCCAAGTAGTGCGCTAAAATGGTCACTGTGTCGCCAAGAATGACGCCAACATGGCTGTATCTGTATTTCTTTGAATAATTAGTTTTAATGATTAATTTTTATTAATTATAATTAAATTGTAATCTAAAATAATCCTGTTTTTTAAATTCCAGCTCAATCAAGTGCTTTAAAGTGAGAGAAAAAAGCTTTTAAAGTTTTTGACCACGACATTGTTACATATGAAAAAAACCCAATAAACTAATAATAAAAGCATGAGAAAAATGCTTGGAAGAAAATTTATACTTCCTTAAGAATTTCTTGTAATTATTTATTTACATTATATTTATTTTTAACTCTTGAAAAAATTGATAATAGGTCGATGGCACAATTGTGTTACAAAATACATACAAAGTAAAAAAAAAACTATTTAATATTTTCTTATACTTGTGTAGAAATAAAAAAAAATTGAAGCATCTTTTTTATACAAAATTCCATAGTAAGAATTTTTTCTCGCAATACAGAATATCAAAAACACCTTAGCACATTAAAAATAACTATTTCAAAAAAACTTCTTTGATGTTAAAGCATATATGCTCTAGGGTTAATTTGCATATTTTAATACATTCAATAATGATAAAATGTGCATTAAATAAAGTGTATTTCAGATTTATACTTGTATAAAAATATTTTGCATTTTTTTTTTTTGTTATTACTTAAGTTTTGTAAAAAATGCCATCTTATAGTTTTTTTATCATAAAACTTATTAGTTTTTATGATCATAATTTTCGAACATGTATCTAGATCTGAGTTTCTTAACCCTATGTGCCAAGAGAGACCATCTGCGCCACAAGAATTTTCTACAAACAATTAAAACTACAGTTTTGTAGGTTTGAAAATAGTATATGTAATTACATCAACATTTACTCGAGATAGATATTTTTTTTATTTAGTTCTCCTGTTATAAATTATTTGATATTATTATTATTATTATTTTTTTTTGCCCAATTGCAATTGACATGGATTGAAATTGGCTTTCTTAAAATCAAAAAATTTGTAAAATAATCCAATCTGTATATTTTTTTGATGAGATTGCATTGCTGTGAACTAATAAAAATATTTCATTCAGTAAGCGAGGATGTCAGATATTTAATTAAATCTTTTGATAAATATATGTTTATAACATACATCTGTCACATTTTTTTATATTCAGGTGTGCAGCCAGCAAAAAATAATGGTAAACACTGGTCACATTGTGGTGAGCTTATTAACTCTTTCATCCTTGGTGGTACATATGTTGTACCACAAGTTCTTATTTGTTTATTGTGTGGTTGTTCATAAAATGTTTAAATGCCTCAGAAATTAATGCTAGGAGGTACATTCTCTGAACAACCACAGAGGTCAAATCCTAGCAGTTACTCAAGTTTCCACCAGATATCAGAAGTTAATTGCATGTAATGCATGTTTATGTAGTAGTTCATTCTTTGATCAGCTGTGAGTCCGTTGTGTTATTTTTTGGAAGTGACTGTGTTGTGTATTTTTCTGTGTAAATAAAAATGATTCTTGTGATATTTGATACAAATCAGGTAAGTACATATATTATGTAACTAAATGAGTCAGTATTTCAATAATTAGTACCTTACATGTGCATTGCTAGTATGAAAATATGAGAGCCCAAAAAATGTACCACCACGCTATTGAAGGCCACCTTCTTTAGAAATACAAAATGCATTTTGCTTATTTTTTCTCAATAATGGACATGTTTATTGTGCCAAATATTGTGTTTATTGTTGTTGTTAGTTACATTTTTTAAAAATAATAATAATATATATATATTAAATAATAGTACATACAAAATTACACAAATGGCTTGAATGAGATATAGCTCATGTTCAAGAAAAAATAAATACAACTAATACACTCATTATATATGTCAACTAAATAAAAACTAGGTAAAATAAAATAATGTATAGAATAGAATATTTAAAATTAAAACAAACATTAGGTAAATTAGGACCAAACTAAAACTAAGCTTACAAGAGACTAGATTAGGAAAAACTGAAAATGTTTTAATTTATGGGATGAATAACAGTATAAGATTAGTATTTATTTATTTTCTCAGTTCGTACAGAATGGATGAGTTGTATGTGCAACTCATTTTTCATAGGGAAGAAAAAATAAAGTTTTCAGAACTATCATGCTGCTTGAAGTGTGGTGGTATAAAATATGTGCCTCCTATTTTTTAAAACTTTAGACACCCTTTATTTCAAAAAAAAGTGTTTAATATTAATATGTACCAGCTTTTGTTCAATAATTATAGTTTAGAGAAGTTTATCTAAAATATTTGTAATTATTTCCCTCTAGTACATTATTTTTATCAAAAATTCAGTGCATGAAAGAGTTAATTATGTATCCATACCAATAGAAACATGCATCATTAGCAATGTAATGATGCATGTTAAGAAAAATTAACTTAATTTGTGTTTTTAAATTGATTCCTATCAAAAAATGTTTTTTTTTTAAATTTCTGTTACATGACAAAAATTCAATGTTTCACCAATACAGCAAGTAAGAGAAGTTGCTTTAAACATTCTTATTTAAATATTATAAATGAACATTCGTAAGAGCATCAAAAGTTTCAGAACTAATTTATTCACATTAGAAGAAATTTGTGTAAACCTCAGAGGTGAAGCCAATCTATCCTTTGGTTGAATACTACCTCTATAATATCGCTTTTATAGAAATAATTGGCCCAACTATTGATAGTAAATTATCGAAAAGCCGCGGCGACATTCGAAAAAAATAAAAATAGCTTTCTGTCTGAGACTCGCCTCTCAAATATTAGCATAGATGTTGGCCTTAATCGCTTTTTTTAAAAAAAATAAATACGTCGTATTTAAGTTTTTATTATTTACGGAATACGAGAATTATCACAGACTTAAATTACAACCTGCACACAAGGCGGCTAGAGCTAGAAGACTCATTACATAAGAAAAACTATAAATACAAATGAGAGATACAGGTGCCATCTATTGGCATAACAACAAAACCATGTTAACATTCATTATAAAGTCATTGTCTTTAACACTTTCCCTTGTTAACTGGATTTTGTCAGAACAGTCCCATTTGATTACACAATGTCAATAGTCTTGACTTCATCAAGGGTTTTGTCAAAATGTCAGAGACTTGTTTCTCAGTTGACACTTGTTTCACATTTAATTTTCCCTCTAAGACTTTCTCACGCACAAAGAAATGTTTTATTTCTATGTGCTTTGTCCTTCGATGATATTCAGGGTTGTGTGACAACTTCACTGCTGCCCTGTTGTCCACTTGAAGTGTGGGAATTTCCCTCAAGTTCACTATGCCCTGAATCAGTCTGCAGAGCCAAATTACTTCTTTGGCTGCCTCTGATGCTGCTATAACCTCAGCTTCAGTAGTTGAAGTGGCAACAATTGCTTGCCTTTGGCTGAGCCATGAGATAGCTCCTCCAGCATACATCATAACATATCCAGAGGTTGATCGACTTGTTTTGGTACATCCACCAAAATCTGAATCACTATAACAACGAAGCACACCTTTTGTCTCTGTAGCATGGTATGCTATTCCATATCCAACTGTGCCAGCTATATAGCGGAATACTCTCTTTACCCTGACTATATCTTCTGCAGATGGGTTTTCAAGTGATCTCGAAAGAAATCCTACACTATATGCTAGATCTGGCCTGGTACCCACCATCAGATACATAAGGGCACCAACAGCTTGCCTATATGGAAAATCAGAGTTTTTGGTTTCAGACTTTTGCAATCTGCAATCCTTTAACATGGGTGTAGCCACAGATATGCATCCCTCAAAACCAAAACACTTAAGTATCTTTCTGGCATATCTTTTTTGACTTATTGTTATTGAGTTGTCTTTATGATGCTCAATTTCAAGACCTAGAAAACAAGAAACTTCTCCTACTGAGATCTTGAATTTTGTTTTCAGCTCCTTGATGAACATTTCCGAGTCCTGTTGGTCAGTTGCAGCAATTAATCCATCATCAACATACAACACTATTAACAATTTTCTACCTTTTCTTTCCCGAATATAAAGGCATGGATCTGCTTCACTTGCTTTAAAACCAAGATCTGTTAAAAATTGACCAAAACACTTGTTCCAACAGCGTGGTGATTGTTTTAAACCATACAGGCTGCGCTTGAGTTTACATACTCTTCCTGAACCCTCTTTGAAACCTTCTGGTTGTTGCATATATATGGTTTCCTCCAGATCTCTATAAAGGAATGCTGTTGATACATCAAACAGAGTCAAGTGCATCCTTTCTTCAGCTGCAATGCTTAAAACTGTCCATATTGTTCCTAATTTGGCTACTGGACTATATGTCTCACTGTAATCAATGCCCTGGCGTTGACTGAAACCTACTAACTAAAATTAGAATTATCGAGCCTCAGCGCGAAGCGCTTTTACTCAGTATGAGAAGAAAAGTGAAACCATGAGAAGGAATAAAATATCAACAACCCCGCCGTAGGCGGGGGGGGGGAGTGACGGAAGGCATCCGAGCGACACACTTAAAAGTGGTGCTGGGCGTGCAAATGGAGGAAGAAGTCAGGAAGGTCAACGATCGCCATACAAAAGAAAACAATCAGTCATGAGCGGGGGAGCAGTGATAGTTCACCAAGAGTCAGTTTCGGCGCATTAGAGCATTTGATGTTGTAGATGTATAAAATTAGTGTTTTATGTAGTATTTAGGGAGGTTTAAGAGACAAAGCCCACTTAGTGGTGGCATAAGCATATTTTAATTTAGGATGTGGATACGTAAATAATGTTTGTGCTTTTATTATGGGGTTATCGTGATTTTGAATGGTTCTAAAAACATTCCTGGCTAACTTAGTGATGAAACTAGAAATCGGCTCCATGTGTAAATCGTTGTGTATCACGTCGTTTCTAACGTACCAAGGTGCGTTAGTCATGACGCGAAGTATTTTATTTTGAACAATTTGAATTTTTTTCATGTGGGTAGCGGCTGCAGCTCCCCAAACAGGGGCTGCATAAGTAATCACTGGGCGCAAAATTTGCTTGTAAAGTATAACTTTATTTTCTAGGGAGAGAGGAGACTTTCTCCCAACCAGGGAGATAGCTAAATGAATTCTTCCCCAGAACTTATCTGCGAGATAGTCGATGTATTTTCTGAAGGTTAGTCTACTATCTAAGTGTAAGCCCAGGTACTTTACCACCGGAGCCCACTGTATGTAGTCATCAAAAAGTGTGAGTTGGAAGGGAGGGTCAATGGCCCCCCACTTCCGGAAGACTATTGCTTGAGATTTGTCAACATTAATTGCAATTCTCCAGTCTGTAAGCCAATTTTCTAAAGTATCTAGGAATCTTTGTATAGTTTTTAAGGAGTTAATGAGCTGAGAACCCTGTGCTAACACCGCGGAGTCATCCGCGAACAGGCAGGTACTAACTGTGGGGTGGTGTGGAAAATCGTGAGTGTAGATGTTGTACAAACACGGTGATAGGGTACTACCCTGGGGCGTGCCGCTTTGGCAAGCACCAAAATTTGAATAATCATTATTTACGCGAACACGAAAGGTTCTATTTTGTAAATAATTATGTATAATTTTAATTAAATACCCAGGGAAAATGAGTTTAATTAATTTGTATGTGAGGCCATCATGCCACATCTTGTCGAATGCCCTCTTGACATCAAGAAAGACCGACAGTGTATAATCTGCTAGCGAATCCTTCATTAATAATGTTTGTAACACGTATCAATTGGTGTAGCGTGGAATGGCCCTCCCGGAAACCGTGTTGTTCCAGGGGAATGCAATCTATGGCTTTGCAGTGCGTTTGTATTCTCGTTAAAATTATTCGTTCAAAAATCTTAGCAGTGGCGTTTAATAAACTAATTGGTCTGTAGCCTTGTGGAAACGTATTGTTTTGCCCTTGTTTCTGCAGCATGACTACATTTGCTTGCTTCCACGGAGTAGGAAAGTGATTTTTAATGAGGCATTGATTGTAAATCTTAGTTAGATGTGTGACAGCATTTAAAGTTAAATATTTAAGAGCGATATTGGGGATTTGATCTGGACCAGCAGATTTTCTATTCTTAAGTTTGTCGTAGTCTCTCACTACCCCTAGGGTTATTAATTCCCCTTTGCACATTATCTATGTTTGGATATGTCGGATTCATAATTAATGACTACGCAAATAATAAATCACTATTTATTATTCCTTACGATAGAAATACACAAATATTAATCAAATTTTAAGAACAACAAATTATAGTGGAGTACGATCAGAATTCAATTATGAACGACGGAATACTAACTGATACCACGAGGGAATAACACATACAATCAAACTACGCATTTAAATCTAATCTATAAAAATCACAGACCTGATATCTCCTTCAGAAGGAAACTTGAATATTTGTAGAACTTATGAAGTGGCTTCAATCCAAGATATCTTCACTTACGTCCGAACCGAATTAATGAATCTTTTTCAATAATCTTCCTTCCGCTAACAAACTTCACTTAGTTAAACTAACTCCTAGAATCACCTTCTTAATCAATCACGTAGTTTACTCCTCTATCAAAACATGTAGTCATCCTCCTCTCTTCATTTCATTTCTCCCTTTTATATCTCTTTCGAACTCGCTAAACCCGAAACTATCTTATTTGCATAAGTCACACTTTCAGCTCTCAGCGGGGATTGGTTAAAATAAATACAATTTAAAAGTTTATGAGAGAAGGTTAGTGAAACGCGTAAGCACCCGTCACAACCCCCCTCCGAGAAAAAAAGCGTGACTTATTGAAGGTCTAAACGACCTGCAAGAACTAGCTTAATTTACCTAACATCTGAAAAACACTGAACCTGCACAAAATTTTAACTACTCTAGAATGCCTGAACTTGTAAAAAGTTAACTCATGAACTTTATAATGCCTGAAAATTCTGAACTTGTAGAAAGTTTTAACTCTCTAAGTTAGAAACTTTAATTAAACTAACACACAGAAATGACTACTCAAAAGGGGTACTCCACTCCAATTTATTGCTCTTTTACATATTTATATTCCCTACAGTGCATCCCATTCGGGCGAAGATCAGGGGAAAACCTTTCAAGGAAAAAACCCTGATCATGCACTTTACTTAAGTGCTAATATAAATAAAATTTTACATTCATATCTTCTCACGACATCAAAGTTTTCATCGCATCACTATGTTCAGGGACTGCTGCCCTGAAAGGAAACCTTGTCAATTTTTCTAAAACATGACATTAAATGCACAGAACTTTTATACAACTTCCTTATTGACATAAAATATGGCATACATTATATTATGTATATATAGTTTAATAACAAAATAACCCTTATCTGGTTTCATTTTCAAAAATTCCCAATCAATCGCGCTGCGCTGTTAATGTTTTTTGTTAGTATTCCTAATTACGCCGCGCCCAGAAACCAGACACTACTTATACATCTTAATAATTACACACAAAAATATATAAATTTTTTTACATAGAATATATTACAACAAACAATACAAGTAATCTCACAAATAAAGCCTCGTCTTTAATGTGCAGCAAAACAATTGCAATTCAACAAATGTTTTTCCACAATTTGGAAAAAAATTAAGTACAAAAGTCTTTTCAACCGATATGAAAATGCACACAACTCAGTGACACTTTTGTACGTTAACTTTACAAAAAAATTAGACTAGCCCACATGGAAAATACTATGAACTGTCTGTCAGAGGAAAAATAAACAAATTAGAATTATACAACCTGGCTAGTCTTTAGATCCAATCTGCATAGGCGTTGTCTCCAACCATGGCCTCTGTGCTGGATGACCTTGTCCTAGGGTTGTCCACTCTGCGCTCCAACCTTCTGGGTCTCCTCTTCCATCGAGTCCGTTGAAGTTGATATGCTCCTGCTAAGGCGTTGTTTTCTTTTGTGAGAACTGGAACTTGGCTGTTGTCCACTCGACGTCGGCTCCGAAGATTGTATGGACAGCTCCTTTCCTGATGAGGTCTGTTGTACTTGAATCTGTGGGATGGTCCTGGAACTGCTCTTTCAGAACTATTTTCTTCCACCTTTCTATACCGCTTTCTAGAGGGACGAGACGGCATTGACGAGGAAATCTTTCTTTTTTCGCGATCTACGTGGGCCTCTGGTCTCTTCTTTTGTACGTTTTCATTCCAAGATCCTGGCCTTCCTCTTTTCTGTCTCTCAGTCCAAAACGGTCTTTTTTCCTAAAATTATACATGCCACCCCCCCCGAAGAAACAGCAGATTCCGTCCGTCCACGTTTTTTTTCTCACCTCCACTCCATCGCGTCTATTCGCAACTATATCTCTACTACCATTTACATTTCCTGATTTCGATCCTTTACGACAACCCCCATCATTCTCCGATTGCACCAATGACGACTGCGCATCATCTGACCTGACTGATGTCACTGCACCATGATCACTACTAGTGTTACTTTCCGACTCGGCAACACTGTCTTCTCTTTGATGGTAAATTCTCACCTGGTCCACATTAACCGTTATTCTTTTACCAAACTTTAATATTACTAAATTATTATTATTTTTTACACTCAGAACTTTATATGGGCCTTCAAACTTTGGCATAAATTTACCTACTATTTTTTTACATTTTGAACTTAACGGGTGAGTTTGAACTAATACTAGATCACCCACTTTCACATTATTTTCACGCCTCTTTTTATTATAATATTTCGCCCACTTTTCTTGCTGGCGCTTTGTATGAACTCTAACCTCCTCAAACAACCTTTCTATGTTCCCACAAACTAAATCTGATCCATCAGTTACCATAACTAAATTCTGAAAAGGGGTGATTAAATTTTGACCTAAAAATAATTCCGCCGGTGTTTTACCCGTTGTCTTATGTACTGCTGTCCTAATCGCATAACCGAACTCTTGCAGAAATTGATCCCAATTAGTGTGATTATCCGCGACAAAACTCGAAATCATTTTTAAAAGAGTGCGATTAACTCTTTCTGTTTGATTAGCTTGTGGACGATATACCACAGTTTTAACGTGTTTTATGTGCAATCTGCGACATACTTGCTCAAAAACTTCGGATATCATTTTGGGGCCATTATCGGTACATAACTTTGCAGGAGCTCCATAACGCGCAATATAATTCTCAAAAAATGCATTGGCGATTGCTTTAGCCGAAGCTTTCCTTAAGGGAACTATTTCAACCCATTTAGAAAAATTATCTGTAATTACTAAAATAAATCTATAGCGTTCTGGACTAGTTGCAGGGTATGGGCCTAACATATCTAAAGACACGATTTCATTCGGAAAATTCGTTATTATCGGAATTAATTGACCAGCTGGTAATCCGTTTTTATAATTAATTTTTTGGCATTGGTCGCAGGTTGCTACATATTTATAAATGTATTTCCTCATGTACGGGAAATAACACGCGTCCTTTAATTTTAAGTAGGTTTTCTTTTTGCCTAAATGACCTGCCATAGGCGAGTCATGAAATTATCGCATAACATCTTTACGTAATGTTTTAGGTATAAATACCCTTAATTCACCTAGTGTGGTTGTATATTTTGCATAATATAGCAAACCGTCAACGATTTTAAAGTCATTGGACCAAATTCTGCAGATCGATTCATTAACAGAACTATCGTCCGGATTTTCCAAAAACCTCATTATGTGCCCTAGCTCCGGGTCAATTCTCTGTTCCTCTCTCAACTGTTCTCTAGACGATAATACTAACGATCTAATCACCGCACAAGACACCTTTGGTTCTTCATTACTTTCTAACGGGTTTCTAGACAACATATCAGCCACTAAATTTTGCGTACCTGGGCGATGTTCCCATATTCTACATTAAAATTTTCCAACTTAAGCGTCCACCTTATCATTCTAGACGACAAATTCTTTCCGTTCGTTAATTTGGTAAGTGCAGCATGGCCTGTTATCACTTTAACCGGCAAGGATCCGAAATACGTGCGATATTTATTTAATGCCCATATGACAGCTAAACATTCACGTTCCGTCACACTATAATTCCTTTCTGCTCGGTTTAAAGTTCTCGATGCAAACGCTATAGGCCTATTATTCTGTGTCAATACTGCTCCCACCCCCACGGAGCTCGCATCCGTATAGAGTTCAAAAGGCTTGGAAAAATCTGGTAATTGTGGAGCTTCTGTCAGTGCTTTCTTAATACGATCAAAGGCTTCCTGCGCTGATTCCGACCAACGGAACTTAGAGTTTTTTCGTTTTAAATTATATAAGGGTTCACACATGTCTGCGTAGTTTTTAATAAACTTTTGATACCAACCCGTCATTCCTAAAAATTTTGCTATTTGTTTTGCCGTTTTTCGGAGGCTTCATTTCAATAATTGCTTTTACCTTTTCCTCATCTGTTTTAACTCCTTCTTTATTAATAACTAAACCCAAATAACGTAATTGTTCCCTCGCGAAATGACATTTCTCGCGATTCAACGTCAAACCAACCTCCTGCAATAATCTGAATACTTCCCGTAAGTGTTCTACATGGCTTTCAAAAGATGGAGACGAGATGATAACGTCATCCATATAACAGTGGGCAAAACGCCCAGAGACTGGCCTGAGGATCATCTCTATGGCCCTTTGAAAATTTGGAGCTGCCCCCGAAAGGCCAAATGGCATGCGAGTAAATGCAAAAGTACCATTTTTTGTAACAAACGCCGTCTTATGCACATCCTTGGGGTCTACTGCCATCTGAAAGTATCCGCTGCGCAAATCAAGTGATGTCATAATTTCGGTGTGCGGAATATTAGTGATCAAATCATCAATTATTGGTAGCGGATATCGCTTATATCTCGTGACCGCATTTAACTTCCTATAATCTATTGCAAACCTATAAGCTTCTGGGTCATCTAACAACAACCCGTTTTTCTTCCGACATGAAACAACTGGAGACGCGTAGGGCGATGTTGTTGGAACTATTGTTCCATCACCCAACATCTTCTGAAGATGGTAGTCGATTATACCCTGTTTGACCCTGTCATAGCGATAAGGTCTCGAAAAAACAGGAGGACTATCACCCGTGTCAATTTCATGACAAAATACATGTGTCAGACCAGGCTTAAGCGAAAACAACCCATGAAATTCTTTAAACAAAATCTGCAATTCCTGCTTTTGTTTCGAATTTAACTTAGTGTTAGATAAATCTATTTGAACCGGTTTGTCCAAAATTGCCTCTTTTTCCGTTTGCGAATCCGGAATGATTAACGATTTAGACAGGAAATCAAAACTAATCTTCGCATGTGACATGAAATCAATACCTAGGATGCATGGATATTTCATCTCAGCAATCACATGAATTTCCATAACTTTCGAAATTCTCTTATTTTAATTCTCAACTCAACTGTGCCTAAATTTCTGCATTGTGACCCTTGAGCTGTAACTACTTCAGCTAACGATTTTTTAATAGGACAGAAAGAAAAATATGACCGGTACGTTTTTTCTGAAATAAACGACTTTTCCGCACCTGTATCCCAGAGCGCTTTTAGAAATGTATCATGCAAAAGAATCGGCACATACGGAAGTTCGACTGGTGATAATCGCAATGAATTAAGTCTAATTCTATTAGGAGGATTTGACTCAATACGATCTCTTTGAGAGTTTAACTTGGCATTTCTTTGCCTTTCGCTGTTGCAATCAACACGCCTCCAATTCTGCTTTGCTGAATCATCATTAGGACCCTTCCTAACCACCATCCTACGGTTCTGATACCGGTCTGTTCTCTGATTTGCTGATTGTATCGATTTCCACCTCGAATCCTTGATTTTGATAATTAGACGAGAAAAATTATTCGCACCCTGCCTAGTCTCTTTGATCATTTTGACTATTTCCGACCCAGTATCTCTCAATTTCTATTATTCCTTCTTTCCTCAGGATTCCTACTACATCCCAACTTCGTCTAGCAAAATTATTACTCGAACCTGGTTTTCCTGAGCTATGACGTTCCTCATACCGATCTACCAATCTATCAATTGAGTTTTCGTTGTGGGGTTTCGAACTTCTAAATAATCCATTATTTGGGGTTCTAGTCGCATTACTATGTGATAATCAATTTTAATCATCATAATTCAAATTCGAGTTTTATGGATTTTTAACAGCTGAAAAATAAAGTCTGACGGGCTTGACCTCTCCGTTGTTTTGATGAAAAAAACTGAGCTTCTAGCTCTGATTTATTCCGTATTACCGGAAACTATCTGATAATTTCTTTTTAAGTGTTGCAAATGCAGTTCGCTTCTTCATTTACACACTCGAAGCCGATCACCTCAACCAGTCTAACGCTCTCCCAATTAAATGACCTTTTAAATATGCAACACGATAGATTCGCCGGTATTTCATAGGCTATATTGTCGTCGATTTTAGAAATAAACTCAGA
>BMAO01018188.1:0-21644 GCA_019973975.1 Trichonephila clavata | reverse complement strand
TTTTTGAACATTTATTGGAAATATTAATTTTAATTTTTTTTAAAAACTTTGTTTTTTTGTGCTATTTTTTCGCATTCAGTAAAAGTATCCGTTTGTATTGTTTGTCAATTAATATCTTTATAGTAAGGTTTTTGAGATGCTTGTGTTTTGTTACTAAAGATTTTTATAGGCGTAGGATTAAATACTAAAAATTGTGAATACGTTTGTCTATTGTTTGAATGAACATTTCCGTTATTTTGTTTTGTTATATACGAAAGTCCATTGTGTATTTTTACCTCTGCTTTTCACACATAAATTTGCTAAAAAGGCTGAGGTTTTTTATTTATTTTTGAAAAAAATCTCCTTTTTTATTAAAAACTGTATTTTCCAAAACGCTGTATAAAAATGTTTTTTTAAAAAAACACAAGTACGAATTCATTTTTAATTGCCTTCTTAATTTTATAAAAAATAACAAAAACAATAAACATATGAATCAAATTGCTTAAGTAAATGTTACCAGGTTTGAAAAAAAAGGGGTTATTGTAAAATTTCTTTAATCCTTAATTCACGGGGCAGATAGACGCATATATCCTATATGTTTTATATCAATCAATGATTCACACCATATTTTGGCATTTGGTTTATTTCGTAGACACAGAGAAGACACGCATACAGGACAAGGAAATTACATCCTCTGACTCTACATGCTAAACAAAGTATATATATATATATCTCGGATGACTTGCAGCGCCATCTATTCAATTAACATTTAATTAAAAGGGTTTTGTACTAAATAGTATATCTTTATATTAACTAGAATGTTATGCATTATTTACAAATTCACAGTTTTGAATCTACTAAATAAACTTTATTACTTATATTTTAATACGAGAAATATATGTTTTTATATCATATATGTTTTTATATCAATCCAATGATTCACACCATATTTTTGGCATTTGGTTTATTTCGTAGACAACAGAGAAGACACGCATACAGGACAAGGAACATTACATCCTCTGACTCTACATGCTAAACAAAGTATATATATATATATCTCGGATGACTTGCAGCGCCATCTATTCAACTAACATTTAATTAAAAGGGTTTTTGTACTAAATAGTATATCTTTATATTAACTAGAATGTTATGCATTATTTACAAATTCACAGTTTTGCATCTACTAAATAAACTTTATTACTTATATTTTAATACGAGAAATATATGTGTGTGTGTCGATTTTTTTTTGAAAAATTAAATTGAAATTATTTTATATATTTAACTGTTTCAAATCCTTCAGATCAAGCATTCAATTCTAAGGTTTTCCTTACAATTTTATAAGATTTCTTGCTTTAAATACCATTAAATGAATAAAATTCGGAATGATTTAGGGTATAAATTCAGTTTTAAAATAAATTCTTAAAAATTAATTAGTCAGTATTATATATACAAGTGTATTCAATATTTCGTAGATTTTAAATTCAAATATATTTACTCCAATTTCATATACATTATGGTCCAAGTAATTTAAAATAAGCTGAATATTTCTAATCTTTTTTGCATTTCTTGCATTTTTGCTTTAGTTTCGCTCGAATTTCCAGTTAATATTTTAGAAAGTTAAGCATTTATTCTCATATCACAAATACAAAAAATTTACAGAAAGTTTCTTTTATAAGCAAATTAAATACGCTTCGGTAAATTTTAAATATTGTACACTGGTTTTTTGATAAAAATTTCAAATATACTAAAAACGTTTATAAATAATATTCTTTGTCTAGTCCCCATGTATGATGTATGAATGCTTTTTCGTTTTTCTAACTTGCTTTTATTTTTAAAAAATTGCGTTTCTAAATATAACATATTTTTATTCCTAAGGGTTCTGGTCTTTGAATAGTAATTCTCTTACATATTTATTTTTGTTAACAAATATAAATAGTTTTCTATGAATAAAGAAGAAAATTATTTCATGCATGTTTTTAAGTACACTCAAAATCTTCTCTTTCAAAAGAAATATCAGCCTCAAAAGATTTATACTTTTATCAGAGATTCCATCTTTTTTTTTCTGCCTAACATATCGTTTCATATACCCACTACATATCATCTTCAGACAAGAGAAAGAGTTGTTCGAAATACTGTCACTCTTGATACGATTTCTACGCTCTTAAGTTTCTGTTCGATACAGAATCTTTCTTCCCTTTTTCCTTTTATAGAATACGATCTCAAGAAGAGTTTATTTTCATCGTCGTACGTGAAGCGAGACGTAAATGGTGAAGATGGTATAGAAAGGAGTACATTATTGTGTAAAATTATATTATTGTAAAGAAGTATAGGTAGAAATGGTGTATTATTTTATAAATAAAGTTATATTGTGGTTAAAACTGTCTTATGAATTGAATCAAAATGCAATTTCTGAGTCTGAAGATGTGTTTCTTTTTTCTTTGAATTTCCTATTAGTTATTTACTAATATTAAAATGCTACTTTCTTTTCCAAATTATTAAATTAGAAGCTGTCATAAAACTAATTCATGGTGATAATATTGAAAATTATTTATCAATAGTCTTAGAAAAGTAATGATTTAAAGATGGTAACTGTGGTAACCTCAAAAGAGGCTATGATCCTGAGGTCGTGGACGAAGTGTCATGAGGTAAATTTTAGTGCCAGTGAACACCCACCGTGTGGAGGGGCTGATGCCCGTTGAATATGTCGTGACTCAGAGTACTTCCATTGGATTAGTGTAATATTTGGGAAAGGGGGTGCCAGTTCAAGACTCATCTTCATTACTTAACCAAGGTTCGAAATTCAGAGATCCATCGCTAATAGCCCTGGCGTTGCTTTAACTGTGATGTTAATAAATAATCGCCTACGTTGCATAAATATGCCAATACAATATCTCGATCAATAAACTTCAAAAATTAATTTTAATTAAACTCTATACAAGTGCTTCGTATTTATCACGCTACATAAACGCCTTTTGCATAGTTAAGGGATTTATAGGTCATAAATTTCTTTTCCAGTGATGATTACGTTTATCATAAGGCTGTAAGTTTTGATTAAGAAACATAAGTTAGAAACATGGTGAGTAAGTTAGGAGTGTGAGATACCATCATCAATGTAGTCCAAAGTTTCTCAAACCTTATGTGGGGGGCGAGAGCATACAAGGGTTGTTTTTTAAGTAAGGTCCGTTTGATTTTTAAAAAATAACAACAATATTTTGATTCAAAAAACCTTTATTTTAGGATTGTACAGTCTTTTGCATATTTTTATACATAGTTGCCGAGTTTATTATTGCACTTGTCATACCTTAGAATTAAGTTTTGAAAATCCTCTTCAAAGACGTCTGTCGCCTGGTCGGACAGTCAAGAGTTCACGGCCGCTTTCACTTCTTAACGGCGTGGCATGCTGTCCAAAGTTGTTTTGCTTCTAGAACGACTCGGGAAGAGATCAAATCTTTTGGCTGGGAGGTTTTGAACCGTGCACCATACAGCGCCGACCTTTCTCCTCTAACGATTTCCACCCTTTCCGGTACCTCAAACACAGTCTTGGGGGAAGCGCTTCAGTGACAACGAAGAAGGGAAAGGGGCCGTGAACTCTTGGCTGTCCGACCAGGCGGCAAACTAATTTTCAAAAGGATTTTCAAAATTTAGTTCTAAGGTATGACAAGTGCATTAATAAACTCGGCAACTATGCATAAAAATAGGCAAAAGTATGTACAATCCTAAAATGAAGGTTTTATAAATCAAAATATTGTTGTTATTTTTTTAAAAAAAACGGACCTTACTTGAAAAACAGCCCTTGGATTAAAAAAGTCGAAAATAAAGCATGATTTTAAAACATTATTAATTTACTGAAAGGAAACAAATTAAAAAATGCATTCCGAAATAATAAGAAATAAAAAGTACACATTTACACCGTTATACTTATAAATGTATCAGCACTGCATACTGTAATTGATAATTAACTTATCGTTGCTAAATTAAGAACAAATTTAATAATTAGTAATGATTCACATAGGCTTGTCTTACACAAAATTAGGTACCAAATGTGATACTTAGCTTGATCGTTTTTACAGTTTATAATTACAGTTGTGTTGGAGATTTAGTGTCGACGTGTATTATTATATCATTCAGTACATCATTATTTTAAGGGGGGGGTGAGGAAAGCTCTTATTGAAAGTTTGGTCTGAAATATTGAAATTTTGAGAAGCACTGGCACTTGACAAAAGTTGAAAAATACGAGAATTAGATCTACAACTAATATCTTTCTTTTTTTCGTGATAATCAGCCAGTCTGAACCCTACAATTTTATTCAATTACATTGTAGATTCAAATTTCAGCAAAATAAAAAGAAAATCTAGTTGTTTCATAAAAGGTAAATTGCACATGAGTTACAGAAATTATTCTTCAAAGTAATTTCTCACGTACTTTATTATGACTGGGATTTTCTTTTTCTCTTAAATTTCCCGAGGTTTATGCAATCCCCATCAATACTTCTTCCATCTCTCTTTCTCTGAATCTAAGTACGTTTCAATTTAGATAAACCAAGATTCCAAGAAAAATTCATTTTATTTAATTACATCAAAACGTTTACATGCACTGAAATGCCAAAAGCCATGGAATACATCTTAAAAATCGTGTAAGACATACTTTTGCTAAGTGAAGTGAAGTTATTCGAGTGGCACTGGCTTAAAAGTCGTCGTGATAAACTTATAAAAAATGCCTTTCACTGAGAGGTGATTTAAGATTTAAAATAGTTTCTTATTATTTTTAAATAATATTTAATTATTCTCTATTTAAGTTTCTTTTTCTTTGACATGAATTATTTGACAATTGATTTTTAATTTGAATTTTGCATTGAATTTCGAATAAGATTTTAAGTAATTTATTCAATGAACTTAATCCGGGAGTGGTCGTGCAGAGGCACGGAGTCACTCCAGGCTGACGAGTTCTTTAATTTTTGGAAAACTGTTTACTTTTTTCCAATAAATTTTTCAGTACCCTCCTATATCACGGCCTTCATGAGAACTAAAATATATTTTCCACGTAACTCCGCTTTTTTGAGAGGGGCAAACGTTTTTTTACAACCTTAAGGTACTTGGGATGACTGAGATTCCCGAGCGACCACTTTTTCAAAAATATTTTCTATGAACAGGCTATAATTTTCCTCTGTGAATGACTTAGTGGTTTTGATTACTTATGTTGTACAACTCATTAGGGTATATAAATGTAAATGGACAGAAAATAAATAAAAAAATAAATAAGCATCTGAAATTTCTATTGGATAAAGTCGAAACTGATGAAGCAATAAATAAATCTAATGAAAGAAATGAATATTAATCATAATGGTGAAAGTAAATTTGAGAAAAGCTATGAACATAAAACGTTTGAGTTGAAAAGAAGATGTTCAACTGCTACTTAAAAACTCCATCCAGAAAGATATGAAGCTACAAATGTACCCTAAGATGCACTGCACCCTGTCAAAAAGACACAAGCAAGAAAAAGTCAACATGCCATTTGTCGATCTTTAAAGGAGGATTTATCTACAATAACTTGAACAATATATGACAGCTTTGCTTAAAAATATAATTTTTTTTATGTGAGGGAAAAATGTCTGTGGGATTTGTGTCTTTTATTAAAGTCACGCACATTTGTAACAGTTGAGTTCAGTTTGATTGGGTTTTTTCTCTAATTATCAAAGAAAAATTGAATCCTTTATAGTTGGTAAGTGTACTTTCTGTTAATTAAATTATTTATTGGAATTATGGTTTTGATCGTGTACAATAAAGATAACTAACGTTAATATTCAGGGCGCGATTTCTCCCAGGTTAAATAAATTCTGCACGTTAGACGTAATACGTTTCCTTAGAAACATCAGAGACACTCAGGAATTCAGAAATAAAGATAATATACGTAACACAGTAATAAACAACCAATTGGAAGTGATGTATCAGACAAGAATAAATAAAAAAAATTGAAGAAGCTACAGATGGATTCTCTGAAAGGTAAATTTGAACAAGGATGTCATGTAATATTTATTCCTATTTTTTGTGTTGCCTGCGTCACTTGAGAGTTAGAGAAAATTATGATGCTCATCCCCAGAAGTCCTCATTTAGTTTTTAGAGCAACTTATTTAAGCCAATGTCACAGGTCTGCAAAAAATATCAATTTTACTTACGTTATTTTTGCTGAATCATGTATTTTAAAAAAAAAAGTACATTGATCCTCTTCTTAATAGCATACAATATTTTGCAAAAAATTGGAGAATATTGCAAAACAAACAACAGTTTCAAAAAATGTATATTTATTTCAACGGACTAAGCATATGATTTCTTACGATTAATCAATTTCATTCTACATTCATTCTTTTTTCTGGTAAAACATTTTCGTTCCTCTTTGATTCGCTACAGCCAACATTGGTTTTCCAACATTGGTTTCTTGATTGAACATCCAACAATAATCAGCATATTGACTTACCATCTATTTGATATCATCTCCCAACATCACGAACTACGTGGTAAAATCTTTCATCTTACTGTTTTCTATATGCTCTCAACTTTCAAGAAAATAATCAGTATGAGGGGTGAGGAAGGAAAGAAACTTCTAATTTCATTTTGAATATCTGAGCTATAAATGAACACATGATGTACTATGAGTTTATATAGACATGATCTTGAATATATTTGCCCAAAAACTCTTAAAAAAGTCTCTCGCTTCGACTTCCTTTTCTTTATTTGTTTCCAAAAAGAAAGAATCAGAGATAAAAACTTTCGAAAGCCAGGGCCTCTACAAAGTCTGTGTTTCAACTTGGTTTCAGACTTGGAACACAAATATCTAAAACATTCTCCATCTTTCAGCTGCAATTTAACAAAAAGTTTACGCCTTAATTTAATATAAAGCAACTTTTCTGGGGAAACCAAGGTTGTATTGATTACGTTGTTTTCCCTCGCCAAGAGTTGTATTTCGGCGTGACCAGTCAGTTTCTGTAAAATGCATCTCTTTAGCTCTACTATTCCACAAATATAGAGAGAAAGGCTTTTTTGTACAGCCTAAATGGTTAAATTAAAATGACTAGTATCTTCGTGTCACCACAAAATATTATTTGGTGCTTTTGTTATTTGTTTTTCTCTAGGATCTTATCTATATTGCTATAGTTTGCGCCCATATGTTATGCCATATCCATATATCCGCTGAGTGACCTATAGTAAAAAATTCAAATATATTTCCCTCACACAATAAAATTTATCTGTGGTTAGCTTTGGGTGGATCAATAAGTAGATTCCACTCAGATGAATCACTTTCTGCCTCAAAGCACTTAATGAGACCTTAAACATTCTACAAAAAATAAGATCTCCCTCCCCTTTGGAGAAAAAGAAATTCTTTCTCCGATGCATGCACCAAAAAATGAGGTGCTTGGCGATATCGGATTTTTATTTTTTAGACTTTATCTAAACAATTCAGGGATATATCTTTGGGAAGATATAAATCTCTAAATAGGTCATTGAGATCACTCTAAGAAAAAATCAGAGGTCTCTCGTCAACAAAAAGACCTGAGGTAAATTGGTACTTGGGAGGTAACGGGTCTTTGCCCTTTGATTCACACAGGTTTTCATCCCAACTAGAAAGTATGCTGTTGAGTCCAAGTTTTATATTAATCTCTTAGTTTGAACTTGAAATATACAAAATATCATTTACCGTAAATTCCGGCACATAACTTGCACCGCCGTATAACACGCGCGTATACTTTCAAGATACATTTTTTAATATTTAGGTATTTCTCCGTAAAACGCGGACCTTCTTTTTTACGATGAAAACTGAAATGTACTCGCACATGTGCAATGTTATGTTTTGAAGTCATTTATTCAATGTATTATTCTAAGCTTTGAAAAAAGTAGTATACTTCTAGAACTACATCCCATTAAGTTCATTAGGTATGTGTTTTAAATAAACATTATTCCAATCTATGTAGAAGTCTAATTGTTTTATGCGCATTTTTTATCTTTATTTTTAAAGCTCCCTTCTATATAACCGGCGTATAAAGCACTCCAGTAAATTTTGAATTAATTTTTTGTGTTAAAATTGCGCGTTATACATCGTATTTTACAGTATATTACTCTTTTTTACCTTTTATCTCGCATTCACCATAAATAAAACAAAAATTGTCTTTAAAAATAACACAATTTTTTAAGTCAAAATCCAGATAAAAAAAGACCCGCTTTGAACCATGTATGCAAACTTTTACGTAGCAAGCAAGGTACTGGATTTATTTAGCTTGTTTATACTTGATCAGATCAGAGCAGATTTATTTATTCTTACTCCTAGTTTCCCAAATAACATGTCGAAATGTGATCAGTTCAGTCAGTAGTTTTCCTCAATGTTCACTGAAAACTAATTAAACATGTTTGGGCGAGATCATCGGATCTTTGTTCTAATGTAAAACCTACTTTACTCCTTTTCTACTTCTCTCCACCTAACACTCTATTGTTTTTTATTTTATTGCAGAAACCTTCCATAAATGACAAAATAAATGTGAGAAGACCTGTTTTTAAAGGGACTTATAAAATAAAAAATTGAATGCTGAAATTTAAAAAAAATGGAAATGTGGAAAATTAAATGGAACTAAAGACTTGAGCTTCACCAAAACATTTTATCTGATTTTATTTTTTTTTTCAGTTTTAGTTAGTTTAAATTTGTAACAAAATGTAAAGAAAGAACATTTATGAGCAGTTTTTTAGCTTCAGAACTGTGTTATCGATGCAGAAATATTTTGATAAAAGAATACATTACTTTAAGAGACTAATTCCACTGATCTTTTTCTGATAGCTATTTTTTAATTACTAGTTTACCAGTTTATCAAAGGTAGAAGATTAAGAAGTGTTTAGTAATTAGAGATTGGATAAAAGAAATTAAGAATTAATCGATCTGAAAGCATATTTATTAAATCACACAATAGTAAAATCCTATTGTTTATAAAACGAAATTTAAAACAAAACGGAATGCATACAATTTTATTTATCTGATTTAAAATTAATTTTATTGACTTTGTTATTAAGACAATAACAAACTTCAAATTTTAAAAAGTGATGCATATCTATTTTTGCGATGAAATATGTTTTCATTAAAACAAAAAGGAACAAACCGATGTGTGTTCAGCAGACTCACTTAAATAATACTTATTACGCTGAAGAATAAAATGAACTTATAATGAATATTACTGTGCAAAACAGTACATAAAAAAGTAAAAGCAAAAACAAAAAACAAAAAAACATTTCAACTGTTTTATTTTATTAGTTTTTTTTAATCGCCTTTTACAAAATTGCGCATTTAAAAAATTGTTCCCTTTATATTGTTTTTCTGGACTCGGTGAATACCAGTCTGTCGTCATCGTCAGCCGGCACTGGAAGGCCTGGCGTCAAATGGTCAAGAAGCCAAGCACGGGCGTTGGATAAATAAAAATAAAATAATATTGTTTCTCTCATTATGTCCCACAACTTAATGTGCATAATATTAAGAAAATATCCGCTATACATGAATCACTGATTGATGAATAGCTGGCTTTAAATAATCCCCGAAGCGCTTTAATACCATTTCATTCGTAAGAAAGGCTATTTCTTTCCATTTTAACTGAGTACTACTCTAAGATGGGTGACTTCCGCAAGTCGTTATTTCCAACGTTCTAATTGATTCTTCTTGACTCCCATCGTTATCATTGTTTATATCACGTCCGGCAAGTCCTTCAGGACTATAATGATTATGGGCACCATTCACGAAAGTGATCGAGTGAGAGGTATAGCCTCTGATTTTCTATTAGAAATATTAAATATAAATCTTTCAAAAAATGATATTGTTAGTCAAACTGCATATAAAATAGATGACATTGTGCCCGACGTTACTAAACATTTTACTACAAATATTTCAGAATTTTATAAATTAACTCTCGCTAACTGAAAAAATTGTTGTAAAAAAACTATTTTTAAGTAGAAATATTAGCAAAATAATAAATTTACTATTAGAACTAGTAAAAAAATTATTTAATAAAATAATAAAGCAAAAATTGCATTATTTTAACAAATGCATTAATGTATCATGAGAGTGGTAAAAAAACTGGGTCTATTATGAATTTATCATGCATTGTTAAAATAAGTATATATTTCCTACCAATATCAAAAAAAATGAAAAATTCATTTTTTTTTAATTAACATGTTTTTGTAAATTTAAATTTAAAATAGTAAATAGCTAGACATAAATAAATCAATATTAATTATTAAAAATAAATAAAATTTGTTGTATGGTGAATAAGAAATAAAAAATAGTATTGAGCTTTAAGATGGCGTGCAAGCATAACATGTCGATTCATTAAAAACTCGATCACATTGACTAAGAAAGTGTATTGTGTATGTGTGCTGTAATACCTTAAAAAAACTTTTATAAGCATAAGTTTTATTAATAATAAAAAAAAAATTTAAGAATTTCTAAATTTAAAAATATAAATGACTTTTCGTAAAGTAGACACGGCTTTCATTATGTATTTTGACTGAAGAAATTTTTTTTTCATTGAAATGTTAAAGGAAAATACGCAAAACTAACAAAAATTTAAGAATCAAGCTATTTTACTTTGATTTATCTCGTCATTTGGTAACTTTTAAAAAGAAAGCTTGTGTGTGTGTTTCAAAAACTACCCTCTTTAGGAAATATCTATCAGCGATCATTTTAAAAATGACAAAATTTAAAGTCCAATATTTGCCAATTTTATAATAAAAATAGATTTACTGAATATTACAGTTTATCGTATTTCCTCAAGAAACGACAATATCACATTGTTTCTTTAAAACCATTTTATTTATATTAATGCTGAAGGGATTTCTGTTTATTTTGTAGCATGTTTTTAACTCAAACAACCATTATTTGAATTTATTACTTCTTTTATTTTTTTATACTTATTAAATATGGAAGCATCGCAAAATTTCAATATAAGTTTAAATGAAAAATAACTCTATTTTTTTCATAAGTGCTTTAATCATCTGTATATGTATGTATATAAATGTGTATATGTGTGTGTGTGCGTTAAAGAAGACTTTATAAAACTCTTTTTAGAGAGAAAAGTAAGTTTTGTTTCTGCTGTAAAAAGTTTCCTGATAGTTATGCTAAAATGTATTCTACTTTTTTTTCTATTCCCTAAGTTTGTTACATATATACATATAATAATTTATAACTCTTTTACATTAATATTAAAATAGACATTTTGTATCGTTAAATATTTCTAAATAAATATTGAATGAGCTGAATATCTTTTAGCAATCTTTGTAAATTTATTTCTTTTATAATTCTAAATATTTAAATTTTGTGAAAGGAAATACTTATTTAATTTAAAGGATTTAATTTAAGTATTACAGCTCTTTGTAATATTTTTAAGCAATAATTCAATAATCATAAGTCAAATACCTCATACTTGTAAAATAACTTATATTTCCGAAAAATATTCACTAAGTTGGATAGAAGTTTAAGTTACTTTTTTGAATATATCTTAAAAGTACATTTCTGTTTTCTCAAAGGTACCTTAAGTGTTTCCGTGTAAGCAGTGTTTTCAGTTTAATATTCTAGACTGATTAAATACCTCTTTAACCGCGCATTTACAATTTTACTACAGCCTTTGCTTGATTTTTGCCGCCATTTTGCGTACATAATGATTAAGCTCTTTAATGTTTAAAACAATGCTATTCTAATTAGACGTAGAAAAAAGTTTTAAAAAAATCAGTTTTATTTAAGTGAAAAACATTATATATAAAACCCAAATAAAATAAAACAATTTTAATTTTTTTCTACTCAAATACTTTCCGACTAAATTACTCTCTTTATGCTCAATTATTTTAAAAGTAAAACATATATTTCCTCAACAGTTATATTATTTTTTAATAATATACACACACACATTTTAAATATCTCAAACTATACATTTCTTCTCAAAGAATTTTTCAATGTTTATAATTTCTGACTTTTAGTCACAGATCAATAAATCTTAATGAAATACTAGCATTGAATGCATTGGAAGAGATGAGAATTTTACAGATGTTGTCGTTTTTTTTTATTTTTTGTATCGTGTTAAATTGTAATAAACTTTCCTTCTATAGCTCTATTTCATTCCATTATTAATCATATATATATATATGATACAAAAATGTACTATAAACAAATAAAAGGTCATAGAATTTGGTGGGTATTGGTACGTTAAGAAAACCTGTCAATTCCTTTAAAAGCAATGTTAATGTTTTTAAAGTATAATGGCTTAATTACTTTACACTTATAAATTTAATGAAGTTATTAATACCTTTTTCAAATATCTATATCATTGATTAAAAATCTGTATTATATTTAAATTTATTATAGATCTTATGCTACTCCTACCAATTTAAAATCCCATTTATATTCTTAAAATATTGTTAAAAAATATATATTATTGTCATTTACTATTATTTTTCCTTCAAATTCACTTCGGTTAATGTATGAAATAAATATAAACAAAGTAAAACAAGAGACAATAATGTACACACTCTGAATGTTCTGAGTTTATTTTCTTTCTTGTATTTTAAAGAAAATAAACTTATTCTCTTTCAAAGAAAATATCATTACATTTTCTCAAAAGGAGTATACAACTGTCTGAGGTTTCATCATTTCCTTTTTTTGTGACTGACATACCGTTTCATATATCCACTACATTTCATCCCAAAACAAGAGAAAGTGTACTTCGAAATACTGTCACTCTTGATATGATTCCTATTTTTTCAGGTTTGACTTCGAAACTTTTTTTACCTTTATAGTTATAGGATACTAAATAAAATATATTTCTCGCTATGAACGTACTGAGGTAGATATATATATGTATATTAGTAAGTTAATGCAGTTTTCATGCTTTATGTTTACATGAAATTTCTTTAGTTTCTTGAAAAATGACTATCTTTTTTCTACTAAAAGAAAATTTAAAAATTGTTTCAGTATTTACATGTTAGAACAATACAGATACCTATTGCTTTTTTCAGACTACAAAAAGAATATGTGTGAAAATTCAATCTTTATTATATATTTGTATATATATTTGTGTGCGAAAGAGATACTGGTAGGAAGTTTATAACTGTGTGACTATTACCACTAATAAAAAATTCATTTTAAAAATGGCTTACAGCATTAAAAAACTTTTATTTTATTTTTTGCTCGGGATTGAACTAAGACTCTCACAACCTGTAGCCTAATGAATTACCTTAATTGATATATAAATCGAAGTTTTCAATAAAAATATCAGCCCAATGGTGTGGTGTGGAAGTTAGGAGAATTGGGTGCAAGTTCAATTGTCGTTCTCGTCACTTTACAATGGCTCAAAATTACGAGGTCCGTCGCCCGAAGCCCTCGTGTAGCTTATTAGTGCGACATTAATATTCACTCATTCACCCTGCCAAATGAGTGACAATAGAATCACGTTATTTTGTATGTTATATCGACGTGTTTGCCTTTAAATAATCAAGCTGTTACATTTTATTTGCCTTATATCTTCAATTTTATTTTACTAAATAAATTTAATTTTGCCGGGGGACTAATATATACCGTCATCGAATTTAAAAGCAAGTAACTATTTTTCTCTTATCTTTAAAGCTATTTTTCAAATTCCTTTTCATTACCAAACAATTTCTTTTTATTCATAATTATTTTTTTTTGGTTCCATTCGTAAATTTATATAAAATACTGTACTTAAAACTCATGCTAGATTTCAAGGTAAAAATATGCATGGATATGTGAGTTTTTTTTTATTTAATATCAGATTTCTTAAAAGTAATGCTTTATTTTTACCAATACAAAATTATTTTACTTACTTAAGATGAAAATCAATGAAAGTTCGTGGGACTAATCAGGATTTATTAGTTAGATCTGTCATTTGTTTAATTACTTCAAAATATAATTAACATATTTATTTTATTACATTTAATATTGGATTACCAAACATTTTCATTTGTGTTTTTGCTTATATAAAAACTCTATTAGGTGGAATAAAAATAATTGGGCTAATGTTAACGTTGAAGTCTTTTTCAATTTTATATTTTATTTAGATTTTTAATCAAATCATTATACTTTTGATATATTATTATTTAATATTTATTATTTAATATTAATATTTTTCTCAAAATAAAGAGCTTTTAATACGATAATGGAATTAGTTTTATATGTTTACATTTAATCTTATCTTTTTCATTCCATATATATGGTGTGTATAAACAACATTTAAGAAATAAACAATTTTCAGAAACATGAAGCATGTTTTTATTGAATCACGTAAAAACACATGATAAAACAGGAATGCAATCACTAGCATTTTGAGTACATTATACGTTGAATTGAATTTTAATGTTTTGCAATTTCATGTTTGGCAAGAGAAACTCCTCAATATTTGGGTCTTTTATTGCTCTGTCAAAGGGGTATCCCATTGCTCTTTTTTTTATCCGGATATTTCTGGTTCTGGAGTCCGCAATAACTTGTAGAATTTTTACATTCAGTTACAACGTGGGATCCATCCACCTACGGAGAAAAGCATTTTAGAAAACTTCATTCAATCAACTACTATTTTATGATCGTTGCAAGAAATATGAATCAGAAATCAATCTTGTTCATTATATTCAAATAAAATATGAAAACTATTAATTTTTTAGTTTTAAATAATAATCCAAATATCCAGTTAAAGTGAAACTTAAGTTAATTATCAACTGGTCTTAAGGGCTTACACAAAGTAATTTATTATGTTTGCCTAAAAAAAAAGCATGGACATATTCTGCATTATTTACTAAGAAACATAAAAAAATAAGTAGTCTATTGATAATTTCGATTGGAAAATTTGGAGGAAATTCATATAAATCCTATAAATATTTGAAGGGCTTCAAAAGTACATTATTTTTATTTAACCCATATAATTCAAAGGTTTCTCTTTTAAACCGAGTAGCTTGATTACAATAGGTACAATGTTTATTTTTGTGCAATATATTTAATACGTTTTTCCGAAACAATGATAGCATAGTAAGATATTTTTTGAGTGAGTAAGTTCAACATCAGAAAAGTGAAATAAAAAATGGGAAATAAACGGAGAAAAAGTACGTTTTTTCCAAATTAAAAAAATGCGGGAATATAACTAACACATTTGCACAATATGGGAGAAATTAATTTTAAACAACACTTGTGTCAATTTATGCCTAGTGCCAATGCAGATTATCTGTGTACAGGGGCTGATGCACGTTAAATCTATCGGGATCCCAAATATTTCCCGTTAGCGTTGAGTGGTAGTTCGAAGAAGGGGCGTCAACTCAGAAGTCCTTCTCAACATTTGAACTATGGCTCAAAAGTGCGAGCTCCGTCACCAGTAACCGTTTTCGAATTATTGTGAGACGTGTTTAAGCACTAATTCACTGCATCAATGAACAGTACTCCAAGATTTCGCAGTTTGTGCTTCTTCACATTTGTTGTAATTAAAATATCTTTTTTTTAATTTCAAAATATGTCACACAAATACCATTACATAACTAATATTAAAGTATTAGGAATTCACTCACCCGATCTTCCTCGAAATCGGTGAGCATAACAAACAAAACAAAATCCATGCCTCTCGACTTCCGCTTGAACCAGTGCATACTCAGGCCATCCACAAGCACAATAACTATGATCTTCTTCGGTACTACTTTCAGCACCATTTATGAGTTCGTCATAACTTGTAGATCCCTCAGCAGTAACAGCAGACTCTTTGGAGTCTCTTGTTATATTATTCAATCCTGGATTCACAGAAATAGAACAAATCCAACATAAGATTAAGCAGAAAATGTAATTCATTTTTTTAAGCAATATTTATTTTTTTTTCCTTTAAAATACTGAACATTTGATGTTCGTGAATGTATTTTGGAGATTTTTGTCAGCAATCCGGTACAGTGGTCAGTGACTTTAACTGATTTGAATCCCGGAGAAGGCATGGATGCTTTTAAATGTATATTGCATGTGTGGCTGGGAGCACTCTAAATATTCGGTGAGCGCAGGTCCTCTCGTGAGCTTAGTGGAAGTGGAAAAGAGTTGGGAGGCGTCTGTACAATTCCAGGGTGTTCTCTCTCAAAATTGTGGGTTGAAACGAACCAAATCCTACTGTCACCTATATGGTGCTTAGAGCTACGGCTAACAGCAAGCTTGAAACTATCCCCTTCCTGCGATGAATTTTGGGTGCATCGATCTGACACCGTCCATCAGGTGGCATTACCAACAACACATACAAGATATTTCTTTGATTTCTGGGAAATATGACAACGTTTGAATGAAATGTTGCTCTATTTTTAGAATAATCTGCCCAATAATTCACATGTGTTTTTCGAAGATTTTTACTTTAAGGTAAAATTAGGTTTTTCGTCTTTTTTTCTTTCTTTGGTATATATTGATTTTTAATAAAAAGATGTCTATTTTATAATGTCTATTTTTGTTTGTTCCTTAATTAATCTATTCATGTTAAATATGGTTGTGCTGAATATCTGAAAATTATTTCATCAATCACATAAGTAGCTGTTAAATAAATAATTTATTTTGTAGTAATGAAAGTTTTTTTTAAAATTTTAGTAGTTGTATTTTATATAACTCAGAGAAAAAAGAAGACGAAAGAAATTTATGGTAAAAGATTAGTTGTCAAAATAGACAGATTCTGTAAAAATAAATTATATATTACTGTCAAATCTTTAATGTGTTTGCATATTTTAAATCGTATAGGCAGTTTCTTATTAAATTAGTATCCAATTGCATAATATTCCTTAATTTTTTTACGTTTTAATGAATAGCAAATTTACGAAACAATAATCATTGTTGGGAAGCATCATTACATTTTAAGACACATTTTGAAATGCATTCTTACATAGTACTTGGAACTTATCTAGTTCTATGAAGAACCTTCTTTGTTCATTGATGGGAATCTCATGGCCCAGTTCATCATAAACAGGTGCCAGGAAAATTCGAACAGTGGCTGTCTTTGAACCTTGTGTTGAGTTTTGACAGATGATGTCGTAAGAAAAAGGCTCGTGATCTATATGCTGGTACTTCACCTAACATAACCATTTGGCAATTATTAGGTTTTGTTCAAAATTAAATATTTAATATATAATGAACTAAAATATGTAACACATAAAAAAGTATCGACTAAACTCATAAGGAAATAATGAAAAATATATTTAATTCTAATTTAATTTCAAATACTCCCAATTATATAAATCCCAAATACTCCAATTATATGTTTTTATGGCTTTCATGATTCATTTCTAAAAGAAGTATTACTTCAGTGTCTATTTTAAATTTTATGACTGGATAATACTTAATTCTAAATTATGAAATGTTTAATTTAATTGTTTAAGTTAATTGAAATGTTACTATTTTATTTATTTTAATCGCATAGTTACCAGACACTCTCAAACCTGCTATAATAATTTTTTAAAAAATTATAATAAAATTAATTAAAAATTTAGTGTCAATATTTCGACATTAAATTAATTATGCTATTCGTTATTAAATTACAATAACTATGTGCAAACATAAATGATAAAACATACACGATAAAAATACAAGGGAAAAAAACTTATTGAATTTGACCTTGAGATGCAATTTCTGAAATTAAATATTTTTTTTAATCAAAGGGTTTTTAAACAGAAATTTCAAAAAAAAATGTTCTAAGGATTATAATTTTAATAATAAAGATAGAAAATACAAAAACATCGTTAACAATTTTAAAGAATTTATTTAGAAAACATGTTAGACAAAAACTGATAGAGAGATGAACACAAATAAAAGCTATTATGATATTAAGATTCTTAATCTTCTAAAATAAAATATAGTCAAACTTTTCAAGACACATTAAGTTTAATTAATAATACCAGAAAAGTATGTTAATATATGAACTTTGAAATTTTTTCAGTAAAGGACATAAGTTTAAAACTTAAAAAGAAATTAAATTCACCTTTACTGGTCCATTCAACTCGAGTATTCCATGTTTGAGCTCAAGATAAGCGTCTGTCATGAAAGTATTCAGAACATTCGAAACTGTAGCTTTCACTTCCACATTTTCAACTGTTATTCCGGGGAAATCGAGCTATATTGAAATATTTACGTTTGGAATTTAATTTATCGGTCAATGGAATCAAATATTTTTAAAAAAATAAACTAAATAAATTTCATCGTGGAATATTTTTCTTGGCAATTATTGACATAGATATCTATTTTAAAATATATATTAAAAACAAAATATACAAAGACGGAAAATTTAATTGTAGTATGTGATAAAACGAATAAAAAGTGGTTGAAAAAATAAGTAATTTCAACTTCTTCCTATGTGTTACAAGTTTTTAATAACTAAAATTAGTTGAAAATTTCATTTGTGAATTTCCAAACATCCCAAAGAAGCTTAACAATAAATAATACGAATCACCTGCAATTATGATTATGTTATTATTCGCAATCACATTCCCACATTCATTACTATTTATTTAACAATAAATAATACAAATCATTTAGAGTTATAATTATGTTATTATTCGCAATCATATCCCCACATTCATTACTATTTATTTAAGAGATTCACAGTCATGTATTATATATATATATATATATATATAGATCTATATATAAATAACTTATTTTTTATTTTTTTATTTCTACACGCCAATAAAAAAATTCTGCTTTTGAAATGTACTACTTACTTCTGTCTTTTTGATAACTAGGAAGCGTAAGCTTGTATTCAACAAACATATTATCAACAGCTCTGTGCAATCTAAAAAACATGGGATCACGCACAGCTGTTGCAGTAGTGCCAAGTACTCCAATACTTTGCTGTAATAAAAATTTAAAAAGTCTGTTAAAAATTTTTATCTCTAACAAGATAAAAAATTTCATTCTATGCATAGATATGAATAATAGATCTTACGTTTTTAAACAAAAAGCTAAGAAAGAGAGAAAAATATATGGAAAAGGCATAACCAGTAAAGAAATCAATGTTTGAATGTTTTCATGTTTTGGAATTCCTTCAAGTATGTCAAAATTGAGATAAATACTAATATATAATAAAACAAAACTTTATTTGATTTAATAAGCATTTCCACATCTCGCTATTTAGGTAACATTTTCCCACCAAACTAAGTTTAAATAGATTTTCTGTACTCGGGGGGAAATTAATTTCTCTGTAAGTTTATTTTAAACTAATTTCTTCTCTTTTACTTAAGGGCACATGTAAAATTTTTTGTTTATATAATTATATAAATAAAAGAATTGAACATATACCTATTTAAAAATACATGAAACATATATTTCAGAAAAAAAACAATCAGTTTTAATTATTTTAAATTTTCATTTTTTTTAAAAAATATATATCTTTATGTTCGTGAAATTCTACTTTTACAAATTTTAATATTTGTAAACCATTTTTTTCTAATATTCTTAGAAGTTATTCTCACAATTCTGTTCATGATATTAGTACTAAGAGTAATACTTATATTTTTACAATTTTTTTCGCGTCGAACACTGTAAAATCACTAAAGAAACACATCTAACTTCGTCGATTTATCAAAAAGTAAGTGTTCAAGAAAATCCTTTTTCTATACACAGAATCGACAAATATAGTACACAAAACAACCAGAAGTTTCAAACATTTAAATTGAATATAAAAAAAGCCATAGCACCTTAAATTTATGATTATCGTAAAAAATAAAAAGCTGAGAAAAAACCATTTAAAGTTTACAAAAAAATACATAAGTCACATGTTCCTTCTTCTGTTTCCACTTCAACATACTGTAACTAAAATATTTTGTTAAATAATGTAGCTAGATCCGGCTTGGTGGCCTAGACGAAGCAAGCCAGGTTCGTAAGTCTAAGGTTGCAGGTTCGATCCCGGATGGAGTCGACAAATTTTCTGGGTGAGAATATCGTATATTATGTGACATGTAAAAGATTCCTAGAGGATTGATTTCGCTCTGTTACTCTCGGTATAATTAAATAACTACAATATTTAGCATCCAATGGCAGCTTCAATTAAGCTAATTCAAGCCTCGAAATTTGGTTCTAAGAGCCTTCACTAGATGGTGCTAACACTGAAATGGTTGTTACTCTTGGAGGAATTGCTGTGCCTACAAAGGTGTGTCAAATCAGCCTATTTAAGAAAAAATTATGTTGTTGAAGCTGTGAAGTTTTGTTCACGTAGTTTGAAAATTAAACTGAGGTAATAAAAAGTTACGTTTTTTCGTCACTTAAGATTATAATCTATCTAATTAAAAACTTAATTGCAATATTTAGTTATTTATTATGTTAAATTATTCTTGTACTTACCTTGAATCTGCCATCAGGGTCATGAATTAATGATAACAGATTATGTAGATCATTATGGAAGTTACCATAATATGTGCTATTTAATGACGAATAGCTGGCTTCAACCATAGCTCCAAGCACATCAATACCAGTTTGAATGGCAAGTGGGACTAATTTCCCGCTTTCATCAATGACCATTCCAAGGTGAACAGCTTGTATAATTCGGTCTTTCCATCGTTCTAATTCTTCCACGGTAATTAGTTGGCCACCCCGGTTCACATCCTGCAAGATGAGGCCAGCAGGGCGACTGGCAAACATTTTTGAATCGTTTATGAAAGACACCAAATGAGAAGCATAGCCACCAATTTTTTCGTCAAAGTTGTGATACGGAATCACACGTTGGAGTCCTAATCCTAAGCGTTCACAGTCATATCTGTAAAAGAAGATGAAATTGCAAATTTAATATCAGCTTACTTGGAAGGACAAATAAGTTATAGTTTTAAAAAACTAAAACACACGCTTTTATAGTTAATTGAACTAAAAAGTTGAAAGAAGAATATAAGAATAAAAGGATTAAAGGGACATAAAATACAATTTATGCATAAAATTTTAATTTAAGGTTTTTAAAATTTTTTTGTTGGTCTCCTATGTGTGTATACTGTGTAAAACACATATTGTGCTCAAAATTTCATAAACGCTAGCCCTTTAATTTTTTTAAGGAAAAACTTAAATTTTGTGAAGTGATTTTAAAATGCTACTCCTCCTACAAAAATTTACGTACATGTGTGAAATTTGATTTACAAGTACGTCAAACTATGTATAACAAAAGTTGGTATGGGTTTTGCGATACATGATTGGTATTCGTACAATACTTCTTTTTATGAATGGTTATTGAAAATTCCTTAAAAGATGAACAAATTCTGAGTTCAATTATTCTTAAAATAATAAGTATTGCTTTGATTAAAAAATGCATACCAATTTCTGTTTCCTGTTTATTAGCAATAAGAAGAAAAAATTTAAAGCATTAGGCACAATAGGAAAAAAAAGTCTTAGCATTTTAAATGAAGACAAACTAGTTATTTTACCTTTCTGAGATAAGTATGTTTAAAGTTTTGATTTGCCGTACAGATGTGAATAAAAACGAACATAAAAGCTATCATAATCCTGCGTTTTTTATGTTTAGAGCTTTCACATTTTGTGCGGCTCTAGAGAAATATGTAAAAAGTTATTTAAGCTAAAAAATTAGATTTGATTTTTTGACTGATTTTTTTTCAATTGAATCGTACTGTGTCCTCTTAAAGCGAGAAAATTAATTTTATTGTGAAAAAAGCTTG